>PVJX010021942.1:0-31262 GCA_004027295.1 Dolichotis patagonum | reverse complement strand
GTTAGATACTGTTGATGTCCAGTTGACTTAATGTAAAGTACTGTGTTGCCTATGTTGTCCTGTTCTGATCTGCTCTGTACTGCCCCCTTTTGTTTTATTCTCTTTTAAATAAAAAAATAATAATAATTCCTAATTATGTTATTATTAAAGAATATTGCTTATAGTGTTTCTAATTTTTGGATTTCATTTATGTTTCTTCATAACCTAATTAAATTTAGTGACTTTTCCATATAGACCAAAGAAAAGGTGAATCTTCCATTTTCTGTGTGTAAACTTCAACATATATCCATATGCTTTATGTTACTGGTAATGTGTAACTCTTCTATAACATCTTAATTTTGTCCATTTCCACTAATTCACATTGAAAGTGGTGTGTCTAAGACACTTCTTGTCAGCTACTTTTATGCTTCCTTCTATATGTTTTAAATACTGTATTGTAAAATAGCTATTTTGTGCTTAATACAGACATGTTCATGTTTTATCATTAATTGTGAGCTTTTTTGGTTAGGAAACAGGCAAGCACGTGGTAGGCAAAATCCTACTATATCTGCCAAGATTTGTGCATATTTTACCTGGCCTCCCCACAAGGGTGGGAAGAGTTTTTTGTGTTTTTTTTTTTTAACTCTACTCACAATATTAGATTGCATCTTTGGTAAAAAAAAATCTTAAAGACACAGTAAAGTTGTTAAGCAGTTGATTTGGAGTTAATAAAAGAAAAGAATATCCCAGATAGAAATTCCCTAATCAAGTAAAACTATAAATGAGTCAGAAGCAAAAGCTTTCCTTCTGGCCCAGAACAAGCATCTGCCACATTTTAGAAAGGAGCACATGACAAGGAATGTGGGTGAGAACAGCTCTCAGTCAGTTATCATCAAAAAACTAGGATCTTAATTTTATAACTGCAAGAAACGGAATATGTCCAAGAAGAACTTAGCTTGCAGAAAGCTCCAGGTAGGACTGTAGGCTCCCTAAACTCCGGTATTCCTGGTATGTGAAAACCTAAACATGTTATCATATATCATAATTTTATTCCTTTTGAAGACTTCATAACATTTCATTGTGTTTACATATTACACTTTTTATGCATTCCATACTATGTGGGTTGTTTGCAGTTTGGGGCTGCTGTGAATCATGCTGCTATGAACCTTTGTGACAGCATCATTAATAGTGAGCAGATCATCTATGATCAGAGATAATTTTACTTCTGCACAATTTGGATGCATTTTTCTTACTTTATTAATTAAAACATTTTATTGATACATATTTGCAATACATAATGATTGCATTCACCATGTAGAGTTAATATATGTATATAACACATTGTAATTTTTATTTCCTCTTCCCCCACCTTCTTTCCCTATTCCTTCTATATCTAGAACTCTTTCTCATTTACAAAAGTCTGTCTTACTCTTCCTTTATTAGTCTGACCAAAAATATTCATTTCTGTGCTGAGAAGAAGTAGCAAAATTGAATGCAGAATGTACTATTCAAATGCAATATATTGTCAGTGTAAATTTTCACATATAAAGTCAATGCATATTAAAAATTGGCATTATAATAATGAAAACTGTATATAAATGAAATAAAGCATAATTACACGTTAACTCCATGTATTTATCTCCTTATTATACTATCCAAAGATGAAGTTGGAATAAAGTGATGTCATACCATATAAAATTGATAAAGAGATAGTTTTCCTTTTACGGGTTTGTATAACCACCATAGCATCTAAGTGTAGCCCAAGAATTGTGTCTCCCAATTAGATTGATTTAACTTAGGTATTTTGTAACAGTCTATACCTGTCTTTGTGTATAGACTCACAAGCTTTGCCATGTGGATATGGAAAATGGCAGAAGTGCTCACTCCCAGGGAGTCGGAGTTTGGCCATTCAGGCTCTTATTTATATTGCTGTCCTTCATTTATTTCCCAAGCTAGCCTGAAGATAGAGCAGAGTAACAACATGTTATGCACACACACAAATGCAACTAAAAATACACACAAATATACAAGTGCACACATATACAAATCCTATTGTGAAAATATAAACTGTTTTGCAGGTAGATAGAAATATTTTAGAATGCAGAATATTCTCTCCCCTATACTATTTATCAGGAGATTTGCATTACATTATTTACCTAGTATAGACCTTCTCTTACTATTTTTGATGAAGATTCAGGAGATATTTCTCCTCGTCACTAATAAATCTCTTATGTTGTAAAAGAAACCCCAATCATTTGACTAAATGTGTATGGAATAAAAAGAGAGTGTGTGAGAACATCAGGAGTAAGCATTTCTCTAATTTAAGGGTTATTAACTAATCCAAAGCTTGCTTTCTTGTCTCATTTATAAGAACTGCCTTGTAAATTTATTGTCTCTAATGTGTCTGAAGCCATAGCCTCTTGTCTCTAGACAACTCATCTTAAGAACAAGACCTCTAGAGTCAGACTGCTGGGACTTACATCCTGGATACTTTATGGCCTTGTTTTGTAACCTTGAATGACTTTCTTATCCTATGTTCTAATATCACTTAGGTCTTAAAAATTTTGTGACATATAAATCAGAATATACAGTTGTGCCTTAACACCTAGCAAGTATTTGAAATCTGGCAGAATAGAGTATGTTTATTTCAACTCAGCATTTTGAACTAGCAAAAATAATTATAATTAAGTTTTGAGACTCAAAGATCCCTCTAAGAAATGAAACTGATCAACAGTTTTATCAACAAGCTGAAATTCATAATCCTTTACTTTGCCTAGTGGACACACCAGTGCTTTTTGTGTTAGAATCAGTTCATCCATAGCCAGTATCAGACAACTCCTGAAACATCTGTTTGTTTTCCCAGCCCTGACAGACTTATCCTATAATCTTTATTACCTTTTTTTCTAATTTCTATTTGATATTGAAACTCTAGGAAACTATGACTATTTAGATAATGTCCAAGGTCTTTGGATATCAAAGCATTTGGATTATTGCTCAGATATGGGCCCACTATGGTAGCCATGCTGTCACCTAAGTCTCTGTCACCCTGGGATCCCATAATCATCATTGCCTGTTTTTTTTTTCTTCTAATTTCAATTAGATGTTTGCAGGACATGCAATTTAGAGTAATCTTGGGAAGTAAGTAAATGTACATAACACAACTTGTTTCTTTTTCTAATTCTCTTCCCCTTTCCTCCTTCTTCCCTCCCTCTCCTTCTAACTCCCAAGAGCTAAAAATGTCATACAAAAGTGATGCATAATACCAATGTTTATAGCAGTAAAATTTACAATAACTAATTCCTGGAAACAAACTGTACCCTCACCAACAGACAACTAGGAAAAGAAGATGTGGTATCTATATAAAGTGGAATACTACTCAACCATAAAGAATAAAATCTTTGAGACATTTGTTCAAAAATGGGTGGATCTGAAAAAATAATGTTGCATGAAATAAGCTATACTTACGAGCTTACACACAGCATGATATCTCTCATTTGAATAAGGCAAAGTACAATCAAAAAGAATACTAAATGATGGAAGAATACAAGATGAACTCTTATATCTTCATTGCTTCTAAAATACCAAGTTAGCAGTGCTTTTGTCAGTGCTGAACTACAGAAAATGTCCACACAGATTTCTTCAAATATGCACCTTCACAAGTTTATTTTTCATATCTCTAGCAAAGAAACGTTCTCTGGACATCTACAAGTACATTATCAATTATCACTTAAGTGAATTATCAATCTTACGTGACAAATACATACTGCCACTCCAATATTTCTAGGCTATTTAATGCATTTTTCCATACTAAGAAAGTCCTAGTACCTTAATCCTATTTAATATGTGTCATCTTGTGCCCAATTTTAATCAACCAAGCAAGAGAATTGTTAGGATCACTTTCAGCCTCATGAGATTTCAAATAAAATCTAGAGTCTCTGCTGTAGAGTATCCAAAACAATAAACAGAACTAAGGAACGTTGCTAACCTTACTATCTCTTACTATCTGGGGTTACAGTATTGTTAAAGATCTAGAACCAATTAAAAGGGTATGAAGTTCAGTAGCCTCTTAAAACTCAACTATCTCAAAGACGTCTATTGCAGTTTTCTATGGAAGAAGATTAACTTTTCAAACAAGGAAAAAAGACTCTAAAAACAAGTTCAGAAAAAAGTAAAGATTAAATATCCCAGCTTTGTTATCATCTTTTCCATGTAATCTGATCCATAATTTCAAAGTTAGTTTCTTCCTATTTAATATAATATGTTTAATACAAAATATTTTGTGGTGCTGTACATTTAATTGGTTTTTAACTCAGCTACCAATAGAATTAGACTTTCTGTTAGGTGTTTGGATATCTCAGTCTTGAGAAAAAAGGAGACAAAAGCATTCACAACTCTTACCAGGATGGGAAAGTTAAAATAGAATTTACTATTCACTTTCCCTAAATCCTCCAGTACACTTAGAATTAAGCAACCAAATGTATCATTATTTTCCTTACTTTTAGTGAAAAAAATATTTTGTGGCAAAAATTACTCTTAAAACTGCTTCTTGTATTAATGCTTGATTACAGGTATATGACAATCAATGGATTCATCAAAATCTTGAAATGTAAAGAGATCAAATAGCAATTCCAAGGTTCAATCTCCAGCACCAAAAAATTATATAACCCAGAGCAATGTCACAGAATCATTCATAAAATCCTATTCCTTTGACTACCTAGAGCTCTTCCTGAATTTCCTTGTTGCTTGAAGTTTATTTAGGCAAGAATCACTGGGTGATATAGTAAAGGACTAATTACAGGGAATTCACCTTATATAAGAGTGAGAATATTGCAAAATTATTACCACTATGTCTGACACTAATTTGAAGCTATATAGGAAGACCAGTGGTCCAGATGAAAAGTTAGGCATCAAACAAGGGAGAGAAAGCACAACAGTAAACTATGAATACAAATCAGCATCCACATCTGTCTCTAAACGTTTCCTTTTCAGATGATATAATAATGTACAAAGAAGCTGGTGTTCTTCATCTTCCCCACAAAAAGAAAAAAATGAAGCAGTGCCCAAGAAATCTAGACTCTTTTTAATCCTAGTTACCATTTCTGCTTCACTTTTGCCCTGCAAACCTCACCTAAATCTATGTTCAAACCTAATCTGGGAAAGAAATGCTAGAAATTGTTATTCTGTTGTAACTAGACTGACATTGTACAAAGCTATCAAAGTGGGGAGACACTATTATTTAAGACACAACAAAAACAGCTCATTGTACATTGTTAAATCAACTGTATCTGAAACTCATTGTTCCATTTTGACGTAATATTCCTCAGATAGTAAATGTGCAAAGATATTTCATTTAACTTATTAGTTAGAACTATTAGAAATAATTGCCACTTATGTAGATTTGGCTTCAAACAAATTCATTGTTAGTTATTTTTTACATTTCATAGTTTCTGTTTTTCAATAGCATGTTTATTTTTGGAAATTGTGAAAAAAATAGGCTTAAAAATGAAAATACTGACCAAATAATTTATTGACAATTTTATTAGAGCCAATTAAGTTTCAAGATGTTAGAACTTCTCATCCCTCATTTTTTTATTTTAAAGAGAATAAAACTGAAAATATAAAATAGAGTAAAACCAATCAAAACAAACTTGTGTAAGTGATACAGGATTTCAGAACATTACAAAATCAACCACAGTTACCATAATATCTTTTGGTCTTCAAAATAGCTGCATATCGGGACATAGAAAAAAATAGAATAGAATAGAAAAGAAGCAATAAAAACAAAGCAATGAATTCAATACAGGACTTCTAAACAAGACAATAGTAAATCCAAAATGGCTACCATAATATATTTTTCTGTCTTTGAAATAGCTGTTCATGCTATCAGATATAACAAATTCAAGGCAAACAAAAGAGAATAAAACCCAACCCAACAAAACAATGAAAATGACACAGGACTTCAAAGCCAGGTAATAGGGAATTAACAATGGCTACCATCCTCAGAAGGCGATTCCCTCCTAGATGCCTCACTACATACTGCTATCCTCTGAGTAGATGATCAGACCACTGGCCCTACACCTGCAAGGTGAGTGAAAAGCCAAAACACCATAAGCATCAAATTGCATTCCACTTCCATAGTTATCATCACACCCTGTCTTTCTCCAGATCAACTGGTTGCTTACAGAGAGGGGAAGGTCCTGGTACTTCTTGTTTGCAAGCCCACACGCTGGAAGATTCCTGGGTCTGGCTGTCTCCATGCCAGCAGCGGCCTGCTCATTGTGGTGGTTCATGACGGAGGTGGCTTGCTTCCTGACGGGGCCTTGTTCTCTCCTCTCACAGTCTCTCCTCTCACAGTCTCTCCTCTCGCAGTCTGAGAATGGTGCTGAATCACAGCCAGATCCAAGCCTTTCATCCCTCATTTCTGATATGCAATGATTCAGACACTTAATAACTAGGAACCCATGAAATTTGACAAAATTTGGAGGTTTTTCCACAGTCATGCAAAGTCTCAAAGAGCTATAATTGAGTTAGCATTCATACACTTACTTTGTGCTTTTAATTCGTATAGAATTATTTAGACAACATATTAGAGAACCTTCTCTGGCTTTCAAAGCATTTAACATGAAAACTGTAATTCAAAAGGAGTCATTTGTTGTTCAAATTGTTATCAACAGTTTCTGCTTATTTTCTGTATCTAGTTTTCTGAAATAATTTAATGCAAGAATTATGATGGACTAACTTTAAATTGTTGAATAATTTTTCATGATATAGCCAACCTGGAACAAAAAACCTGCTGGGTTTACATACACATTCATTTCACTTTCATTTCACGTAATTCACTATACAATGACTAAACAAGTATTACTATTAAATTAACAAGTGGACTAAAATAAAGTAACTGTTAAAACGAGTAATTTATATCAAGGTATTATTCCAGAAGAGTAGTTTGAGCAAAGAAATCCAAATCTTTACATAAATTTCAATAAGATTCTATTCCATAGCTGATGAATCATTGATATCTGCCCACAATAAGACTTGAAACTTTATAGACATCACTTTATTACATATTTTCAGTTTTTTCATAACATTTTTAAAATTTTCTACTAATCTGCCTCTTACCATGTTGTGTCCATTTTTCTTTTGTTTTCTTTTTAATTTTTTAGGCTGATTTTCTCTCTTGTTGTACTTGACTGCACTCAATCTTCTGTGTACTTATTTCACTTCAGTTGTTAGTTGTCAACTGTCAATGTCTACTAAGCACAATCTTCATCTATCAGCATTATTATACAACTCTAAATAGAAATTTTTGCTTTATGCCTTTCATTTTCCTCTCATGCATATATTTTTATGGTACAGTCTATAATAGTGTAACCCTATTATTTCTTACCATATTGGAGCCTCCTACTGTTCTGGAAGTGCAATAGGTAGCAGAGACTATGTCTTATTTTATTTTATTTTATTTTATTTTATTTTATTTTATTTTAGTACCGGGGATTGAACTCATGACCTCACACTTGCCAGGCAGGCACTTAATCCACTGAGCTAAATCTCCAGCCTTTTATGTCTTATTTTAAATCTTCAAAGTCAAACAGAGTATCAGTGAAAGACATTGTCTATTTGACTGAAGGCGTGATGAGTGACTGAGCAATAAAATACTTCTGGAACTAGAGACTATTTTGTTTATTTTTATTAACATTCATTTGGATGTGGTTTTATTTTGTTTTACTTTTAAAACTTTTTTTTTATTTTGAGGAGAATAAAATTAAGAGAATAGAGTCAGTCAAAACAGAACAATGAACATGATACAGGACTTCAAAACAAGATGATAAGAAATCAATAATAGTTACCATAATGCCTCTTGTTATCTTCAGAATAACTGCCCATGCCATCACATAATAAAATAAAACAAAGCAGAACAGAATAAAGTCAATCAAAACAAAACACTGAATCCAATACAGGACTTCAAAACAAGATAATAGGAAAACAACATTGGTTACTATAATACCTCTTGTTATCTTCAAAGTAGCTGCCAATACCATCAGACATAATAAAATCAAACAAAACAAAACAAAACAGAATAAAATCAATCAAAACAAAACAATGAAAGCAATACAGGATTCAAAACAAGATAATAGGAAATCAATAAAAGCCCCCATAATATAATTTGCTGTCTTCTAAATGGCTACCCATGTCATCAAGTATATAAAATCAAACAAAACAAAACAGAATAAAAACAAACTAAACAGAACAATGAGAACAATACAGGATTTCAAAGCATGATTATAGATTAACAATGGCCACTGACCTCCATTTTTAGACATTTCCTCCCCTTTCACTTTCACAATATCTATCATGCATTTTGCATACCACTAACTCCTTTGGGTTTTTACACTAGGAAAACAACACAATATTCACCCATGTGACTCTGAACAATTTCACCCATAAACATCATATTAAGTTGTATCCATTTACCTACAAGAGCCTCAAGGTTATATTTCTGTATAACTAAGTAGCTTTCCATTGTATAATAAGGCCATATCTTTCTTATCTTTTCTACAGTTGATCGGCAAGCTACCCCTACTTTTTTCTGATTCCCTGTCACGTAAAGCATTGTTTCTTTTGACTTTCAGTCTATGAATTTCCTTTCGAGTTAAATGTGTTTCTTATATAAAGCATATTGGTGGATCTTATCTCCTGATCCACTCTGCCTTTGTTTCTTTTTATTGGTGAATAGAGGCCATCTACATTAATGGCTATGGCCAACATGCACTGGCTCATCAGACAGAATAAAATCAAACAAAACAAAACATTTCCTGCCATTGGCTGCCTACTTTTCTCCTCCAATCAATTTTCTACCCCACTCAGTGATCCCCCTCTGCCGCTGTTCTTGGAACCATGGTCATTTTTCTCTCTCTCCAGAATGTCCTTCAGTATTGTTTTGTAGGATTTTGGTGGTTATGAATTCCTTCAGTTGTTCTTTATCATGGGATTATCTTGTTTCTCCATTAAATTTGAAAGATAGTTCTACAAGGTACACCAACCTAGGTTGGAATTTGTTTTCTTTCAGGACTTGAAATACTTCACTCCAAACTCTTTTTGACTTGACAGTTTGTGTTGAAAAATCTGTTGTGATTCTAATGGATTTTCCTTTATAGATGACGTGTTTCTTTTCTCTAATAGCTTTTAATATATTCTGTTCTTTTGTTGCATTTCTGGGATCTTGATTATTTTATGTCTGGGTGTAGATTTATTTTGGTTATGGCTAACTGGAGTACTACATACCCAACATATGAATGTCACATTCTTTTCCCATGTTTGGGAAGTTTTCTGCTATTAATTCTGTAAATAGACTTTTTATATCATTTGTGTTGACCCCTGCTTTTTCATTGACACCTATTATTCTAAAATTATTGTTCTTGTGGCCATTGAATTATTATTTTCTGGTTCCTTCTTCTTTTTAAGAGATCTTTCCTTTTGCTGTCATTAGCTGCATACCTGTCTCAAAGGTCTGAAAGTCTATCTTCAGTTACTTTTGAGCAATTTTTCCATCTTTCAATGGAGTTTTTAATTTCCTGAATATATCTTTGAATTTGTTTCATGCCTTTTAAATCTTTCTTATATTAATCATTCAATATTTCCCTCATTATACTATGCTCTTGTATTTTTTAATCTATGTCTTTCCTAAAGATACTTAGCAATTCTTTTATTATGTTTTTCACTTCTTCTTTTACCTGAGATAATATTTCTGTTCTAATTTCTTTTATAGCCTCACGAAGTTGTCTCTTGACTTCAGCTGCCATTGTTTCAGAAAGTTTAGGTGTGTGATTCCCAATTTCTTCTGTGTTTTCATCTCCTGTACTTGCTATGCATGTGTTGGAGACAAGAGACTGTATTTTACTTCTTTGTCTTGACATTTCCTGGGTTCTTTCTGGACAAGTGGGAAGTGGATCCTAGGCAGTTCCTGCATTGGCTACAATTTCTCCAAAGTGTGACTGTTTGGTTCTTCACCCCAGTGCTAGCTATGGGCATCAGATGGTGGCCACTGAGTGCAGTGGTGTGGGGCTGGCTGCTGCTTTTCCCAAACCACACTGGTTACAGGCAGCAGGAGGCATCCCAGATGACCTCTGGTGTGTATGCATGGGCAGGGTTAGCCACTGTCTCCAGGATCTGAGCTGGTTACCAACAGGAACTATCTATAATGATGCTGGTATGTTCATGGGGTCAGGGCTAAGGCACTATTTTTTATTGTAAAAGGAGTACTGCCTTCAAAGATACATTTGAGGATCCATGAAACACAAGCAAAGCGATCCTTGTATACCTATTAAAAGTAAACTACAAGAGAATGATGGCCTTACATGATCATCACTATTAGTGTCTATATATTACATATGTTCATATTGTTTGCAAATTTGAAATAGGAAAAACCATCAGCATGGCTAGCCAGGGCATGTTTGTAAGGTTCATTTAACATACATCTCTTGCAGCTATTCACGCTATTTACTGTGAATAAAAGAAAATCATGCAATGGATTAAGAATCACTCTGTGACTTAAATGGAGCCAGAAATTAATTATAAATAAGATATACAGGAGACCAATTTTTTTAAATTTTTATTAGTACATGTGTGCAGTACTTAATAATCATGCTCATCACTGGGAGTAGGCACATGTGCATAACACATCCTAATTTCTTCCACTTGTACTTCCTCTAACCTCTTTCCCTCCTCCTTCCATTTCTTAGTCCCTAGCCCATTTGCAAAAGACACATTAAGAATAATTCAAAAGCACATTGTCTGTGATTTGGATGCTGGATGCTGCTCCAGCAAATGGAGCACCTTTGCTCCCAAGTAGAGAAGAATTGATGTTTACACACATCGTGGTGTCTGCTTTGTTCAGCCTGCAAGCATATCCATGGCAAGAATGCATAAACTACTTCCTAGACCAAGGATCACAAAGGCTCAGGCTATTGTTAAATTACTCATTTATTTATTTATTTATTTATTTATTTATTTTTTAAAGGAAAAAAAAACACAGAAAAATCAAAAGGCAATCAAGCAAACAAATAAAAGCAACAATGAAAACCAAAGAACATTAGCAACATCATCAACAACTTTTGAAATCCTGTATCACTGTTTTTTTGTTTGTGTGTTCTTGTGGTTGCTGTTGTTTTTCTTTTAATACATAGTTAAATTGAGAAATAATAGAGATTATTGTTTTATTCATTCCCTAATTAATATTGGAAGCATAATTTAGACTTCACAGTCAATCTTGGAGCAGATATTTCCTCATTTCATATTTTTTCATTTAATTTTATTGTTGTCTTTATATTGATTATTCTTCCCTGTTACTAAAAAGACTGAAAGTTATTGCTTTCACACTTCAGAAATCAGCCAATTCAATAAAAATATTAACCTAAGCTTTGTTATCTTAGACACACATTCAAAAGTAAAATTGAGGTAGGCAAGAGTGTCTTCAAAAAGACTCTTCACTCAGCATAAAAATAAAGGGCAATATCCCAGTATGCCAGATATATATATATATATGATATATTAAATATATCATATATAAAATATAACATATATATTAATATTATATATTATATTATATAGTCACATAATATATATATCACAGATGATTCATGTGATGTTCGATTTCATACTCCTCTTTAATACTATTTTGACTATTTTCAGATAAAAGTATTTTATAAAAATTTTAATGTTTTAAATTTTAAATATATGATTTTTGGCTCAGCCATACAAAATAGTTTCATACTTCATATATTTCACTCTGGAACTTGATTTTACAGACACCTAGTCCTAAAAAATATGTAAATATGTGATTTAATATTTACTGTAATATTAATGCTTCAAATTATTTTCACAAATAAATGCTTCTAACATGAAATCTTGTTGCAAAAACAATTTAGGCAGAGGTTAAGCTAAATCCATTTTAAGGGAATTTCTTGCCTGCAAAAATATGCTACAATGAAGTTACTATTTATTTTTAATTAAATTAATTTTTGAAATTTTATATAATTCCTAGGGTGCTATAAACCTAGGGTTTGTGATCACCAAGACTGACAGTTTACTGTATGGTTTCACAGAGTAATATTACTTTTCAAGTAAGTATTTTTCCTTTAAGTAAGCTGTATCAAATATGTTGAAAGACACTGTACTTCAATTAGGTTTAAAGAAAAGTCATTAATTCAACATTTTTTGCACATCTGTAGATTTCTTGCAATGCCTTATCTTCATTAATGAAATGCCCTGGAGGACACTTAAATGCAACTAAGCAGTAGTTGTAAAAGTGTTATGACTTTATTTTCTTCCCAGAAGATAGCATCTGTATCCTTTTCCATCCTGATAAATTATAAACCTCCATCGCCTGTTGCTGAGGTTTTTAACTGCACTGAGGCAGAGTTCTTGGCTTGTAGCTTATTAATAAACGCTCTGCCTGTCTGCCATTCAGCTGAGACATTAAACTGAGGTCTCATCAGCTTTCCTCTGGGGGCTGCTCAAGTGAGTTAAAGATCACATCATGTTTTTCTGAGAGAGAGTGGGACAACCTCAGAGCCTTGACACTGATCTTCAAAACATGTCATATACAAGTCTGGGGTACGTTGTTTCTTTATCTTAAGCTGCCAACTTGATTTTCATTGGTTATGGAATTGTTAGAATCAAAACAATGATTTAGAAATCATCCTTCATGAAGGCATGAAATTATGAAACAGTGTGATCTCTTTTCAGTTGACTTCCTAAACTGTAATAGGAATAGGTATATGCATCATATGATGAAATAACAAGTTTCTATTATAGTTAAAATTTAATTGTCCACAGGCACAATAGAAAATGTCTTTCAAGAACCTATTAGCTAGTGTCTTAGTTACTTTTCTCTTGTGGCTGGGACAAAACATCTAACACCCAAAAGGAAGGAAGGAAAGGTTTATTTAGCTCACTGTCTCTGGAGGTTTCAGTCTGCAATTAGCTGGCTTCAAGGCAAAGCATGGCACAGGGGCAACACTTCAAGGCAACAGCCAAAGCAAAAGAAGGAAGAAAACAAACCTCTTCCCTGCTCCCTAAATTTTACCAGGCTACCTGCCCCCAGGGTGGGCATAGCACTCACAAAATCTCTGTGCCCTCCTCCTGCACAGGATGAGGATATTTACAAAGTAAGAACCCTGACTCCCTGCTAAATCTCTCAGTTAAACTTCTAAACTTCTCAAGTTGACACAATGTATCAAACGTAACACCTAGGTAACATGGGGCATTTGGGGAAGGAACATAGCAACTGTCATTTGTAGGAGACTAGATCCATATTTCGAATACTATACTAGATCAGAAGCTTTAAAAGCACATAGATGACTCTAAAATGTATAAGAATGTTCTCATGTTGTTTCTAAGTAGTTTATAAATCGTTTACATATTGCTGAAGCAAGCAAATATTCTTTCAAGTTTTATTCGATTATATAATATTGTGTACTATATAAAATATGGAATAGATAAATTGCAATTAAAAATTGAAATGATCATCTGGTATTTGCGATTTCCCTTGTGTAGGTGTGATCTCACTTACACATAGAATATGAAAAATCCAAACTTTTAGAAGCAGAAATTAGAGTAATATTTACCAGATGTGGAGGGAGTTGGAGAAAATTATGAAATGTGGAAGTATTGATCAAAAGTTACATGATTTCACTTAGGTGAAATTAATTCAAGAGATATATAGTTCAGTGTGGCTACTGTAGTTGATAACAATGTACTGTACTGTATATTTTAAAATATCTAAACCAATAGATTTTAAACACTCAACCCATAAAAAATAAGTAAGTGAAGTGATGATTTAATTAGCTTTTTAGCCACTTCACAGCATATACAAACACTATATGTTCCATAATTATATAAAATACATCATATTTTGACAATTTAAAAATTTATCTTTAAATGTTGAGAAAAAAATTACTGAAAGAACCAAATTATTTTAAGTG
Organism: Dolichotis patagonum; assembly: GCA_004027295.1. NCBI lineage: Eukaryota > Metazoa > Chordata > Mammalia > Rodentia > Caviidae > Dolichotis > Dolichotis patagonum. The sequence continues at coordinate 17,301 of PVJX010021942.1, read as the reverse complement.
AAAACACTTATTTTAAGTGAAAAAAATTCATACCTTCAGAGAATATAAATTTGATTCAGTTTTTAAAGCTATTAGAAATGAGAAACTAAACAGAGACTGTAGTTTTAGGACATGAAACAGAAAAACAAAAGTGGTTGCAAACTATGTATAGTTCACAAATTAATAGAGCTAAAAACCTACAAAGCAAATTCTTTGCATTTTATCTTATTCCCTGAAATATCAAATGAAGTATTTGCTATGTGTTGCATAAGAAAAATTGTTAGATGTACTCAGAATTGAATAAAAGAGAAGCGCTATTACTTTTAAAAGATTGATTTTATATTTTTAAAGATGCTTCTTTCAAAGAAAACTCCAATTATAAAATCTAAGAATGATGGATTTCTCCAAGTACTTGTTTTCTCAATAAAGACATAACATCAGGCTCTTTGAAGTATCTCAGGAGAAATTGCTGAGTCTGCCTCAACAGTTGTAGACCATCTCCTTTGGGGGTCTATAATAGCGGTAAGTTCTGTTAAACAACTTATCTGTGTCAAATAACCTACTGTATTTTGCTTTGTCATCTAGTACAGTCAAAAATATAAAGGCTTTTTAAATTTTATACAGTAAAATATTTTTCAAAAACAATTGAAGGACAGTGCATATTGTAATGTCTTGGCTATCACCACTTGCCTTATCAGGACTATGTAAAGAACTCAGTTTTAGTTTATACTTTCTTGGATATTGCATCAAACTTTGTTAAACTACTACAATGCAAGAAATAGGTCTCATTGGATTATGGACTCACAGGTAGTCAAAAACAGGAGCAAACCAGAAAAACATGTAAATTGTCTTTTGTTTTTCTTTACATGTGTATAATATTTGACTTGGAGTCTGTGAGATTTATTGAATTCTTTCACCTCTTGTGTTATAACTAAATAATCATATGTCCAATAGAATGTTTTCCATTCTCCAAGGACCAAATCAGGATGACATTAATCTAAAAGAAAGAAATAATTATCGAACTATTTTCACAAATTTTTCCAGGAGAAGTAGTAAGGGAAGGATATGAGAGGGCTGTATATATAAAACTTGGGCATAGTTTCTGCAACTGAAATGATAATTTTGACAGGCAAGTAGCTATTTCCAGTATAGTGTAGCTCCACATAAAGCCCTCTGTGTATTGCTCATGGTGAGAGGCTGAATAAAAAACTGCAGGAGAAATGAAGCTAGAAGGAGAGGGCTCTGTACAACTAGGTTTTAAGTATCCCTATTATGGCAAAATAATTTTTACTATAAATATTTCATGCTGAGTCAGATTTTTCCAATACATGATCTGCTGCCTTGAAATAAATTAGGGATTTTTTAGAGTTGCATTAATATTCTTAAACTACTGGCAGAAAAATATATTAATGGTACCTTGAGAAACTGAACAATGAACAATTTCTAAAAATGCCTAATTCAGGAAAGGTATGTGCAATGCTAAAAGCAATGATTCAATTCAATAAGCAGGTAGAATGAACAAGAGTATCCATTACAATTATTTGTAAAGGAAAAACGAAAATGAGTCACATGGCATCATATAGCCAAGTATATTAGCAATACAATCGAATTTTCTGTTTTCAAAGACTTTGGAAAATATTATGAAATGTGGTTTTATTCATGCCACATGCAAACACAAAACATGTATGTATGTAATGAATGAAAAATTAGTTATATAGAAATATAAAGTATGTTGACTTCAAGTTAATTAATTAAAGAACAAAAAGCAAAGTGACTTTTGCATAATACCATTATTATAAGAAATGACATAAGCTGCAAGACACTTAAGTATCCTCTTTGAATGTATAATAGTATAATAATAGGCAGCAAGTATTGATTGATTATAAGTGCACTACTTCTCTTAATCTTTAAAGTACACCAAGACACAAGGACATCAAATGTCTCACAAGAAGTCAGAAATCTAATAACTGGAAAATTACAGACATAAAACTAAGTCATCTGAAGTCAGGCTCTGTACTCTTAGCTTTCACTCTATCCCATGAGATAGCTCTAAAAATGTGAAAGTAGATATATAAAGATTTGAAATAAATTTATCTCAAGTCCATTTATTGACTCTAAAAGATGGTTTATTATTCAAATTTTGCACTTTTCCTATTTTCCTGGATTTTAAATGAAAAATGTATAAATTTAAATATGGAATTTAATTTTGAAGAATTCAACTTTTTTAATGGTTGAGAATAGTCAATAAAAGAGTCTTTGCTAAATATTCAAATGTTGGTTGGAAGCTTGGCCCCAAATGTGGTAATGCTAGGAGATCAGTACACTTTTAAAAGGTACAGCTTAGTGCGAGTTCACTAGGGATGCTTTCCTTGGAAAGGATTGTGATCATTCTGGTCTCTCTCTCTGTCTCTGTTTCTCATTCTCTCTCTCTCCCCCTCCCTGTTTCCCTCCCTCTCTCTCACTCTGACTCTTTGGCTTCCTGACTCCCCATGTGACCTCTCTCTGTGACATATGCTCCTACAATGATACTAACTACCATAGATTCCTCACCACAACTAAGTCAGTACTAATGTCCTACTGTTGAATGCCCTGAAATGTAAGTTTCAACACTTGTTCTCTTATGCATTTCCCTACCTTAGGTATCTCATTATAGTAATAGAAGACAGACTAATATAAGACCCCATTCTTAGTAATTCAGGATCCCATTTGTATTACTGTTCTGAATTCTGAAACTAAATTGAAGAAAGAAACCTTCGGTTCTGTTTTTCTTGTAATTGTTGAATGACAGTAGTGTCTTTATGGTGCCTGCATCAAACACCTTGGAGTCATAGTGTCACAGATACCCTACGGCTACACTGTGAATGTATAATATGAGGGATGAATCTCAGAGAAGAACAAATCCTTCCTGCTCTCCACAATTCAAGGTTGTCATATGTATCACAAATGCAACCCAGATCACCTTTTTTTCTACTCCCCATTTTTCACCTTTTTATTCACAAGCCAGGGCATGAAGTAACAGGCAGAGGGATTACTGGCCTCTCTGCTGAAGTGTCATATGGGACAGGGAGGATTTCATGTAGAAATAAAAAATCTGAAGTTTATTATTCATTTCACCACCAATTAGTTTTGATACCCAAATTTTTCTTCCTTTGTAAATGACAGTAATTATAGCTGTTCTGTGAGTTTGTGAGAACCAGTGATGCTGTACTGTAAAAGTACTGTCTGAGTTAAGTGCAAGCTGCTCTTTTTGATGAAGACGATAATGTGATAACAACCACTTTTCAATATAATAAATCAAAAGCCATGAAATCCTTTTTTTCAAATATTGTATTTTTCTTACTTCAATCTGATTAGCAGCCTAAGAAAGTTGTAAACCAAAGTGAGAGTCAAAGGAGAGATCAAGGTTTGGTCCCAACACGGGGAAGGCCTGTAATGAAACCAGAAGAGGCAGCTGGTGAGGAAAAGGGCCCCCAGAACACAAGCTGGAACCCTGATTTACCTGTTTTTTATTCTAAGATTTTTCAGATAGATAGAAAGGCACTTTTTCTATTTGTTCTGAGTTTCAGACAGATCAAATATATGCGTTTTAATTATGCACTTAAAAGCTAAACTTGAGTGATCTGAGATTAAGTACTGTCTTCCTCTCTTGTTATCTACTACAATGAATACATTAGTCTACTAAAAACTTACCTTCCCCAGAAATTTTATATAAAAGAAGAAAATTTTCAGTTCCATAACCACTGAAATAACATTTAAAGAATATTTTTTTAAAAATCTAGAACTTACTTTTCATGAGTGGATTTCACAGATTTCTCAATGAATTTCTCTTCTTAAAAGAATTTCATGCCAGTAAAACATACATTTAAAAACATAGAAAATAGTAAGATTAGTTCATAACATAGATTTACATAATAACCATAATAAACATTCTCCTAAGGATTGTGAATAAGAAAACTTTTAAATGTTTTGTTTTGAGAAAATTTTTGTGAAAATTCATTTTTTTCTTTTTTTGGTACTGGAGATCAAACTCATGACCAAGTTGTACAGTGTAGGCAGCCACTTATGCTGCTGAGCTAAATCCCAGGCCCTTCACTTTATTTTTATCAACTAATATTTGACTGACTATTGTTTTGTCAGAAAGGAAAAATGTAATATCCATGACATAGACTTTGAAAAGTGGTAAAGTGAGGAAAATATGTGGTAGTTATACAGAACACAAAATATTTAGAGCTGTGATTCCATGTCTCAGTTTCAAAACCTAAGGATGAATACTCGTGTAAGTTTCTTCCCCTAAGGATCTCCAAAATGGAACACTGTATTCCAATCACCAGGTCATTCACAATAAAATAGTTTAACTGCTAATGAACATGAGATGATAGACTGAGAATTACATGCTAATTAATTCTCTGTAGGGCTAAATGTCTTTTCTTCTATGTCAATTTCAATGAACATATTAAAAAGAAGACTGAGCTAACGTGTTTTTCACATGAATTAGTAACCAGTGAAAAGTTTGTCAGAAACTACAAACAAAAATTAGAAATTTTTAAAGTAAAGATGATTGAAGTATAAAAAGTTACAGCAGAATATACACAGATATGCATAAAGTAACATTGTTAAATATTTTAAAAGTATTATCATATAAAAATGGAAAAGGTATAAAAAAGGAGTTTGATTCTATAGGATCCCTTCGGGTAAACCCTTAATTTCAGTCAAGCTGGATAAGTCTACAGTAAAAGGCACTGTGACAGTGTGACCCAACTCCACTATACTGTGTGTTTTTATAAAATTTCCCTAAGAGCACATCTTCCAGCAGGTTCAGGAGAGCTCTCCAGATTGTAGAGTGATGGAGCAGAACGTGCATGGTAGTTGGAAGAACGTGCTTTCCCTGGGGTGAGATATGCCTACAGACAAGCTGGGAGGTAGCCAGAGGTTGAATAGTTTCACTACATATTCTCTCCAGAAGCTCGGCATTTTTAATTGTGGTCACTGTGCCTGGCTGGTTTGCTAATCCCTTCATCACTGCTTCCTCTCAATTCCTCAGAGGCCACTCAGGTTCCCCTGTTTAAGCATCTCTCCACCACAAATAAAAACTATCAAATGGGTTTTAAAACATCTGTGGTCAATCCTTTAGTAAATCCCCACCATCAGTCTGTCTTTAGATGCAATTTGTCTACTTATTTATTTATTGCTTTCATGTATTATTCTATTTGGTCTCCAACATTTACAATTACCTAAATATTTTACAGTCATTAAAACTAGCTGCAGAGCTTTAAAAAAAATAAAAGTGACATTGTTGCAAAAGAGTTTCTAGCAAAAGTCTCCCTTTTGGTGATGTAAGATTGAAATGTGATGAATACAACAATTATAATTTTTCATTTGCAAAATAATTCATCTCTTGAGTAAACATTAGCTGTGCATACATTTTTTAATAAGGCAAGTTATGCATAGCAACTTGGAAATGATAATGCGCTCCCAACAATGCATATTATACTTGGGAATGTTGTTGTTTTGTTTTGTATTAACAACTGCTTTATTAACTAACAGTTTTACTCAGAAAGACCGAATGAAAGTTCCAGTAACGAAAATGTATTCTGTTTTAACACACAGAATTGGTACATATTCCAAGTTAAAAATTAATTTCATTGTTGCTATAAGCATCAAGGTAGATAGCAAAACTTAAAAATAAAATAAAAAAGAAAGAAGTAAAAGAAAAAGAAACTCATAAAGCTGAAGGAGCAAAATTCAGTGACTGACACTGGAATTTAACGGCACTGTGATTCTGATAAATTTCTCAAATTTTGTCCTTTAGTTTCTACATAATGTAACATTTACAATATTTTGTTTTTGTGAAAATTAAGTGATAGTTCAAAAATAAATTGTGTCACATATGATTTAGCATACAAAGGGCAACAAATGTTAGAAAATGATGTCTTTCAGCAGCTCCTCACATTTAAATGCAATTTAGAAATCTGAAAATTAATAAATAACATGCAAAGATGTAGTACTCAAAGTTCACAAACGTGATAGTCATGAATATCAATCAGTGCTTAATATAATTCATTATGGCTGAGAAATCTGAATTTAGTCCATTGTTTCATTAACTACTCTGGACTGTTTGTATCTTTGAGTATGAGTTTCCTCCAAGAGCAGAAAGCTGAGGGATTTGAGGAAACCATTGGTTATAAATCTGATTTTTAACATTCATAGGTAGAAATTTCCTGGTTTCCTGTGGCTGAGTTTCCTTACCTGTAAGAAGATGATAAAATTAGTATGGATTTTTAAAATTTTTGAATTAGTTACAAATAATAAACTAGTATCTGTCAAGAAGCAAGAGTTTTATCACTGTTGTCTATAAAATAATAAACTACATAACAAAAGTATCTTGAGACTCTAGTAACCATATCATTTAGATTATATCTTTAACTCTTGTCCACAAAGCCTGAAAATGGTTATTGGAATCAATTTGCCTATGTATACTTATTTTAACATACAAAATTATAGACATAAATATTTACATTATATATCTAAAAACTGGTGTAATTTGCATTCAATAAACAAATTTAAAAGCATCAACTTTAATAGCATCAAATTTATAAATGGAATGGTTACACTTAGCTGTCAATTTGATGGGATTAAGAGATTCTTGCTGAGGTGACTGGATTTTAGAGATGCTATACAAGTCAGTGGATTAATTCACTGACATTTATTCCTGAATGTGCTGTTTGGGGTCCATTTGGCCATGAGTCACTAGGGGCATCCCTTTTGGAGGGTACGTGATTTACCAGATAACTTTTCCTGTGCTCTGCTTCTGGCATGCGGGAAGTAAATAACTTTGCGTCACCATGTTTCTATCTTAGCACCAACCAATCATGAACGGAGACCACTGTAACTATGAGCCAAAGTGTCCTTCTGTAAGTAGTAGGTATGTGGTGTTTTATCCCAGCAATGGAAACACTCACTAATACATAAATACACCCTACTAACAAGATTAAAACATGGAATGGAATTATCACTGGTTCAAGCGAAGAAGTACTAGAGGTATTTAAAGAGACTTATACCCTGATATAACTGAAAGTTCATTGTAATTTTAATATTCCTATGTTTTCAGTCTTCACTTTTCCCTAAAATGTCTTTATATATATTTTTAAATTTACTCTCCAATTTATTTATTTATTTATTTATTTATTTATTTGGTTCCCAGGATCGAAATTTAAATTCACAACCTCACACTTGCAAGGCGAGCACTTATGCCACTGAGCTAAATCCCCAGCCCTAAAATGTCTTTATCTTGACCAGTTTTCCTTCTTGATCTTGACAACTGTTCTTGTCCTTGGTGTGCAGCTTTGTGCACAGAGGGAATCAGAGATAGCTCAAAGAAATCTGGGTCCATGTTTGACTATGGGGCAGGGAGGTATGTTTGGGACAACTTCCTAATAATACAGAATTGACAATGATTACTGTATATTCATAAATACATCCTCATGTCTGAGTTCCTGTCAGTTTGCCATTATGATGGCAATGTAAAACTCAGGAATTTCTTCAATCAAGTCATGCAATTTCAGTGCTTGCTTTGGCAGCACCTATACTAAAAAATGTCATATAATTTATACTTAAAATCAGCAATCTTTGGCATGAAGATTCTAGGTCCTTTTTTCACTTTTTCCCATTCATTTCATGCAGTCTTATAAGACTTGTCATTTTATTTCCTTGCAATTCATTTTACTTGGTGACCCATTTCTCACCCTTTCCCCAAATACATTTTGACATGTGTCAGGTTATATTGCTCTTTACCCCCTGAGCAAAGGTCCCAATCCATATCCATGTGACAGCTTTCTTAACTAGTTTACAGGAAGCATATGAATGATCCCAACATTTCCATCATGAACTACATAGTCATATGCACACATGCTGCCTAAATATACACATGTTATCTGCATAGAATATACACATGAGCCTTAAGAAATATGAACATTTTAAAATGATAGTGATTTTGTATGTTTATTTCTATCATTTTCTGAACATTGCACTGAATTAATAAATTTATTCCCTGGAGATAATAAGGACAATGGAGAAAACACAAATAACAGATAAAGAGTTTCTACAATTTTCTATAGTTTAAAAGCCAGAGTAATTGAAAATGCAGTTACATAGATAAGAAAGCCACAGAAGCTACAGTAGAATTGTTTATAGAGAAAAACTTCTGCAAGAAACGAATCAGTTTTTCCTAGAACCCTAATAACACAAGAATATTGTGAGTCACAAAAAAGGGATATCTGTTTATAAGCATAGTCAGGTGACTATATCTATTCCTCCTTCAGTTCCCCCTGTGCAATACAAAATGAATGTGAAGAAAATAATATGAACAAGTATTTGCCTCTAGGCTCAGTAGAAAGTTGGAGAATAGGCCACAAAGAAAAGTCTATAATGTCTGCTGCTGAACAGTGGATCTTCTAGCCCCTTTCAGTGTCTTCTGTCCTACGAGAGCCCTTGAATCAGGTTTCTAACCCCATGAACAAGATCACAGAGTTCTGTGAAGAAAACAAAAAAGAACTTGAATATTCTAGACAATTTTATGTCTAGAATATTCTATGAGAAATTCTATTCATGCTTTGTTCATTATACAGGAAAAGTCAAATGTCACTCATTTGAGAAAAAACTTGGGTTGAGTGACAGAGACCAGAGCACACAAATAAAGGAGACATCCTTGAAATAATATAAACCAGGCAGGGAGTAGGAGACATAATCATTGCATTAGTCTCCTAAATAATTAGAAGATCTCTCACCCACCCAGCATACTATAAATTTAACAGGAATAGTCATGAAATGAGAAATGACCATTGGAAGTTAAAAACTGGGTCACTGAATGTATATACTTGTATTCCCAATAATGATAGCAGTTGAAGCTTTCCATTATGATGGCAATGGACAATTCATGGAATTTCCTGAAAAGTGAGATAAAATCATTTTAAAAACATTAATGGAAGAAAATTTGAAATATTTTTATATTAGATGCTTTATCAAAATATCTAAAATCTAATTAACACATGAAAGAGATATCAACATTCAATAAAATAGCCCATAGCTAAAAACAAACGAAGCAAAACAAGCACTAATTTCAAACTATCTGAGAATGACAGCCAGCAAAAATAATGATTATACACACAAGGTCTTTTATCAGACTTTTTGTATTAAGTATCCATTTTCATAACTTATCAATGCTCTGCTCAGAAATTTGGGCAAATCACTTAATGTCGTCCCTAGTCAGTTTCCCATCTGTAAAATGGGATTAAAATTTGAAATATCTGTTGTCTTAGTCACTTTCTCACTAGTAGGACAAAATACCCAATACCCATAATTTGAAGGAAGAAAAAAATTTTTGTGATTCCCAGTTTGTAGAGGTTTTATTCTATAATATAATGGTTGCAAGGCAGAGAGCCATGCAGAGGGGCACAGCAGTGGAGAAAGTGCTTATGACTAGCAAATAGGAAGCAGAGAGGCATCATGGAATAAAAAAAAATCCCTATAGATCAGGCCCACAGTGGCCTATCATTTCCTACCAACCTTCACCTCTCAACATTACAGCCAGTTGTAAACCCATCAATGGACTCATTTGGTGATAAGTGTCATGCACCTGCGATCCAGTCATCTCCAAAAAGCCCCACCTATGCTCCCCATGAATTTTGGGGGGATATTTTCAATATAAACCATAATTTCTGACTTGAAAGATTATGTTGAGGATGAAATTATCAAAATCCACACAAAGTCCTTGAGTGATATGTTAGATTTTGTAATGAGGATTGATAAATATAATAACTTTTACAAAAGCTTTAACCACAGTGTGGGAGAGAGTTCAAATATAAAATATCAGACACTGGAATGATAGATTTTATAAGTTTACCAGGACTATTAACAAAGAAAAACAAACCAGTCTTTGAATAAGTTTGAGGGGAATTTTTTTTTTTTAAATCCTGGAATTCTTCATCCATCCAAAGCTACCATTTAACTGTGGGAGTAGAACAAAGATATTTTTAGGACTTCAGCTTTGCGATGTTTTGTTTTGTTTGGGTTTATTTTTAAGTATGTATGTACTCCTTTCACAGACACACCATGAGGATGTGGAGAAACAGAGAAATGCATGAAGGAATAAGATAATGGCAGACCAGAATCAAGAACTTCACCAAAAGAGAGTTATAGCTGGGAGTGGTGGTGCACAGCTCTGATCCTTGCACTTGGGAGACTGAGGCAGGAGGATTGCCAAGAGTTCAAAACCAGACTGAGCTACACAGTGAGTTCAATCCAGCCTGAACTTCATAGTGAAGGCTTTTCTCAGAAACATACAAAAAAAGAAATGAGAGAGAGAGAGAGAGAGAGAGAAAGAAAGAAAGAAAGAAAGAAAGAAAGAAAGAAAGAAAGAAAGAAAGAAAGAAAGAAGGAAAGAAAGGGAAAAAGAGAGATAGTAGTAAAAAAAAGTTCCAGGAAATCAAGCCTAAAGAAAACCAGTCAATAAATGCGTAGTAGGTCACAACTCTATAGGACAGAGACTGGTAAAAAAAGAAATTTAACTGGATCTATCAGAAAATATTGAAAAGAGTTTAAATGTGAGTCTGAGCATTGTAGACGATTTACTATAAATGAAAATTAAGTGAATTTTTAAAAACTGTACTGTCATTAGCTCCATGAGTAAATAACATGTAAAAGAAAAATAACATTACATGGCTCAGTAGTTATTGTCATTTATAAAGTCAAACCAAAATAAGTACTAGATATTTATTTAACAAAATTTATGCTATAATGCAATCGAGAAGGAGAAGATATAGTGAGAGGAATCTTTTTTCTCATGGTAAAGTATTGTTAACTAATGTCAGACACTTACAAGCTAAGAAAGCAGTAAAAGTTATAGGAGTTAGAAATAGGGTGATAAACAACAGAAGGAAACACTAAACAAGTTTTAAAAAGTTATCACAATGTGTAACAGAGATCAGGGAGAATGGGAATGTGTTAACAGGATTTTACAGCACTATTTGCAATTTTAAATGTTGTACCTGTATTAAACGCATATCATTATAATTTAAAATAACATCCATATAAAACCTGAGACTCTGATGCAAGCCTCCTTCAGTTCTACAAACACTTCACCATAGCTAAATATTTGGTAAGTTATTTTTAACCACCTCTTTCCCTGACCATCCTTTAGACTTCATCTTCTATTATCCATTTCCTTTGCTTTTATTGCAGGACCTGCCAGAGACCCTTCAGGTTATAACAGCAGGTCTTTCCCATTAATGCTGCTGGCAGAGGTGCCCAAAATATTCCTGATTGATTGAAACTTAGTTTGCTAGTCCCTCACTTTCAGGAACACTAAATTCCTTTGCAAATTAAAAACAAACACAGCTGAACTGTCTTATGTTTAATTTATCCTTGCTTAGATTAATGGAACTTTAGGCGATTTGGAAGCTTTTGGAACTTTTTTGAGATAACTATAAAAGCTGTATATACTGGCACTAAATCTTCTTCTTTAAATTATCATGGTAAATATATTATTCAGTGTAAAATGTGAGATTTTTTGGACTAGTTTCTATGTTTCCATGTTTGTGGCTGCACTGAGAGTACAGACATAGGTGATAATATGTAAACTGAATTATTATAGTAAAGAAAATTGAAAATGCATCAATTTTTTGGCTTCTGATTTTATTTTTATTTTAAGAAACTAAACAAAGTGATAAAAATAATAGACAATTTCAAAAAATACAAAATTAACTCTAATTGATATATTGCATATTGTTATATTGAAAGTAGTTGCTCTGATTACAAGATTTAGGCATGCAAAAATAGTCAAACAATCAGACAATGAAAGCACAAACTGTTCTTTAGATATTGTGAAAAAGAAAGGGAAAGAAAGTGCTCAAAAAGAAAATACATCAACTTTATTAGATTTGCGAACAAGCCTTTGCCACAACATGTTTGTCATAAAATAATTTTCTTGGATTTATTTTGTCAGAAATATCTGGTTACAAATGCCACAGAATATCTCAAAAATAATAGACATTTGATGGCTAAAATGATTGTACCTGTCCCTTTCCCCTCTACTGTGTTAAACATGTAAAGGCTTTCCTTCTTTTGAGTTTAAAACTACAGTTGCATTGTGAAACTTGTTTCTTGAATTGGTTTAAGACACTGACTTCCTCATGTAGTCTTCACAGTGTGTTGAAAAAAAAAGAAAGAAAGAAAATGAAAAAAAAAACCAGATATAATCCTTGCACTATTTTATCATGCATATAACAACATGGTCTGGGGAGTTATTAGAGTCTCCTTTAGCCCATACTTGTGTCATAAAATGTCTTTGCATTATTTATGTGGTCCTACTTTTTAGAGGTTTTTTTATATTTCGTCTCTTGACTATAATTAATAGGATTGCCTACTGATATTTATTCCACAACACCGCCCAGTGGAACAATCCCACAAGTAAATTTCTAGATTATAATACTGTAGTTCTTCCTTTATTTCTAGCATTCCTATGTACATGTACTGGAGAAAACCTACGTTTAAATGTTTTCCAGCAAAAAAAATAAGGATTAATTTCATTAATAAAGTGATTCTAATTCTAGAAGACATCACATCTCTTAACGCAGTAAAGCAAAGTTATGCTCTGAGTTTTTAAGGCTGAAATATATACAAATATTCTGGAGTCAGGCAAGAGAATGAGTCTTGAGTTAGGAAAGATAAAAAGGACCAGATACCTGAAGCGAAGAAAGCTTAAATATAGTTTAAATACAATGAATTTAGAGAATCCTTTGAGACAGATAGTTCAATGAGACATTCAGCTAAAAAAAATTTGAGTACTGACAGCTGACTTAGATAAAAGCAGTTGTCTGTCAAGTTTCAAATTTGTAGCATACAGTTGGGACATCTTTCAGTTGAGAACAAAAGATTCAATGGGATTGTTATTTTTACTAAGCATAGCAGAAACCTAACCACACAGATCTCTTACTGAGAACCGTGTAAACACTGCCTGATGACACTCAGACCTCTGCTTTGAGCAGCCCCGGGAGGTTACATGGTGCCCTATCCACCATGCCACAATGCCACAACCAGACATGTAAGAATACTACAGAGCGGGTGGCGAATTGTGCCTGAATTGCAGCCTAGTGGTTAGGGAAAGTTTTCAGGCAGGATAGCATCCTTTATCTCACCTAGTTTCACTGAGGAATAACAACATGAAATACTTCGTTTTTTTTTTTCTTAAGTGTACAGCTTAGTGTTATGAAGTGCATTCATTATTCTGTAAACACCATCACTACCAGAACCCTTTTCGTTTTTGGAAACTGAAACTACCCATTAAACAGTAACTTCCCATTCTTTTCTAGTCACAAGCTCAGTCTATATGGTTTGAGCAACTCTAGGGAATCATACAATATTTGCCATTACCTAGCTAGTTAGTTCACGTAGTATCCTCATGATCATCCATGTCATAGCATATATCTTCCTTCTTTTTGAGGATTAATTTTATGTTCATGTTACATTGTATTTATCCATTTATTCCTACAGACACATTTGGGGTACTTTCATGTTTCAGCTCTTGTGAAAAGGACTATTATAAATAAGGGTACAAATATCTTTTGAGATACTTTGGGGTATATATCTAGAAATGAAATGGTTGGATATATAGTGCTTTTAGCTTTTTGAAAACTCACATACTGTTGGTAAAAGCAACTATACCACTTTATATTTCCACCAGCATACATTTCTCAATATTCTTCTCAACAATTGCAATTCTGTCATTATTTTCTAGATTAAACATCCTTGTATATATAGGATGATACCTGAATTTTGATTTGATTTGTAGTTCCCTAATAGTGATGTTTAGCATCTTTACATGTTTATTGTCCACTTGTCTCTCTTCTTTAGAGACATGTCCATTCAAATCTTTTTCCCATTTTTTTAACCCACTTGTTAATTTTACTTATTGTTTAATAAGTGTTAGTTACTTCTTACTTGCTGAGTTCCTGTTCTTTACCTCTGATTCCCGAAAAATAAACCTAACCAGAAAATAATCAGCCTTGAATGCTACAGATCCACAATCCCAGTCCCATTAAGCCTCCTCTTGCCCCAATCACCTTAAGGTAGCCACGGAGCATGAGAACAGTGATGGCAATAGGTAAGGCAAGGTTAGGTTAGCTGGGGGTGGCATTTTTGATTTTTATAGTTTTCAAGGCTGATTATTCTCCCATAGGTTTTATTTTGGGGAAAACATGTTACATATTCTGAATATTAACCCCTTATATATAAAATTCAAATCTTTTCTCATCTATTGCCAATTTCCTTGTGCTGTCATTTAGTAATTTTTGATGCACAAACGTTAATTTTTTGATGTGTTATTTGTCTGTTTTTATTTGGTTTCATGCACCTTTGGTAGTTATCCATAAAAAATCATTATCGAATCCAATGTTGTGAGATTTGCCCTATGTTATCCTTTAGGATTTTCATAATTTTAGTTTTTATGTTTATGTCTCATACATTTTGAATTGTTTTTGTTTGTTTCTGCCTTTGTTTTGTATATAGATTCCAGCTTTAATTTTTTGCATGAGGTATGCAGGTTCCTCACTACCACTTCTTGCAAAATCTTACCTCGTATGACACCAAACACTAAAACTAGATTTGATCATCTTCTGAATTTCCTCATGGTCTAAAGTGATATCACCCTTTTCATTTCTTATCCCATGGATTTAAGTTTATTTTTTCCTTTCTTGGTAAGATTAGGAGTTTATCAATTATATTTATTCATTCAAAGAAGGAACTATTTGCTTCATTAATTCTCTGTATTATTTTCTTAATCTTTAATTATATTGATTTCTGCTCTGATCTTTATAATTTCTTGCCTTCTATGGGCTTTGGGCTTGATTTGCTCTTGTTTTTCTAGAAGCTTTAGGTGCAGCATTAGGTTGTTTATTTGTGGTCATCCTGTTCTCCCGATGTGAGGATTCCTCCCTATAAATTTCTCTTTTAGAATCGTTTTCATTGCATCCCACAGGTTTTGCTAAACTGTTTTTGCATTTTTGTTTCATTGTATGTGTTGTTTAATTTCTTCCTTAATTTCTTATGTGATGCATTGGCTTTTCTGGAGGGTGTTATATAATTTACATGTGTTTATGAAGTTTTGTGGTTTCTTTTGTCATTAATTCCCTATTTTGTAGCCATATGATCATATAACATGCATGAAATAATTTCAATTCCTTTGCATTTACTTACTCATGTTCTATGTGCCAGTATATGTTCTATTTTAGAGAATGTCCCATGCACAGCTGAGAAGAATGTGCATTCTAATGTTGTTCAGATGAACACCCTGTAAACATCTACTAAGTCCATTTCTACACAGATTTGGTTCAGTTTTCATAATTCTTTGCTTACTTTTTGTTTAGTTGACCTATCTCTTTTTGACAATGAGGTTTTAAAGGTCCTCCACTACAATTGTGTCACTGCTAATTTGATTTTTTTTGTTAGTTAATATTTGTGTTACATAGCTGGGTGCTCCTGTATTTGGTGATTGTACATATTTATGATTGTTATCTCATCTTCAAAATTTTTCTCCTAACAAAAATGTAGTGATCTTCTTTATCACTTTTTATCATTCTTGGTTTGAAGTTTACTTTGTCCTCATACATAATAGCTAACCCTGATTTTTCATGGGTTCCTGCCACATGGAATATTATTTTCTACCTTTGACTTTCTTTTTGAGTTAAATATGTGTCTTGTACACAGCATATTGCTGGATCTTGTTTCTTGATCCATTCCACATATTTTTATCAATATCTATTCTAAATCTGCTGAGCATTTTCTTTATAATTGTAGACATTTCTTGTTTTTAGCTGAGAGATTATTTGTGAACTGATTTCCTCTATTGCTTCATGGATTTGTTTCTTTACATAGATTGCTGTCATCACAGAGATTTCAGTTGTGTGTCTACCAAATTCTTCTTGTCTATGTCTCTATGTTTCTATGTTTGTATGTTTCTATGTGTTCTGGGTGGGCTAGATTTCTGATATTGCATTTTTCTCTATGTCTTGTCATTTTCTATTTCAAAAATTTTTTTGTTTTCCGTGATGATCCTTGCGAGTTTTTATAGAGGTTAGCTTTATCACTAGTATTGAGGACTTTCTAAGAAAAGTCTGTTCTTGGATGTCTTTTGTGTGTAGGATATACTTGGATTTTGTTTTTCACAAGATCCTACCTTCCCAATTAATTATGGGTGGGATGCTGCTATGGGTTTGACTCAGTCCTAGTTCTTTGATGTAGGGTTGTGGTGAAATTGTTACCCCAGTATTGTTACAGAAGGAAGAACAACTGATTACAACAGATGTGACATCCTAGCTAAAGTAGTAAAATTAGAAATGACAATAGCATCAAGCACAATTTAGAAAGTGACAACCTATAGTAATTATTGATTTTGTACTTTAGACAATAGGAACAGAGTCTATGGTTATATAACAAAACTGACTGTAAATTAGGAGTTTGCATGCAAAGTGTTTCCCCTTGTTAGAGCGGTTTTACCCTTTGGAGGGAAAATTTAGGTCAGATAGTGTATAAAACAAAGGTAATTGGAATGCAAGTAGAAGCAAGGCTGGAAGACAAAGGATGACACATAAAGTTTGGGCAAGTAGAAAAAGGGATAGAAAAGAAAGAATGAAGAATTATTTGGGGGATAATCTGAATTTGGTCTGTGGGTTTGGGGAATGGGATTAGTTTTCTGTGGCTGGAGTTCTCCACAGTTGTTTAGAAAAGAAAAGGAAAAATAAGAAAAAAGAAAGAGAAAATAGAAAAACAAAAAAGGAAAAAGAAGAATAAAAGGAGATAGAGAAAAAAACCAATGATAATAACATAAATGAGAGAAAATGGATGGTTATCAAGTCCTGGGTTCTTCCCAAGTTGGTTGTGTCCTGTGGAGACCTCAGATACCTCTTGACTCATATTAATATGTTTGCTTCATATTTTCCACACTTGTCTCTCCTGTCCATCCTGTGCACCTTTGTTGGGACCCTATTGTGTCACCTGCATTCCCTCAAGTCTCTGGGCCTTCCTGATAGTTTCACCTTAGTCCTGACAGTAGTGAGGGGAAAGGCTTTACTTCAGGCCTTTTTGCATGGTTCACCTGGGTTCCTGCTTGATTCCCACATGGCAGTAGAAGAGATGGAGGGATCACTCTCCTGCGAAGTGTTTACATGGGTTCTGATTTTTCCCCTGGTAAGTCAAATTTGCCTGCTTCTTTTGTCTTGTTAGCATGTTAAAAATTGAACATCTGAATCAAATATAATAAAAAATCACCTCTCC
>PVJX010021941.1:0-31250 GCA_004027295.1 Dolichotis patagonum | reverse complement strand
CTGTCTGCCTCGTTCACTGAGGCCTCTCTGCCACTGTTCCTGAAATGCTCATATTCCTGTTCTCTCTCCCTAGAATGTCCTTCAGTATTTTTTGTAGGGTGGACTGGTGGTCACAAATTCTCCTAGTTCCTCTTTGTCATGGAAGCATCTTTTTTCTCCATTAATTTCTAGAGAGAGTTTTGCAGGATACATCAATCTGGGCTGGAGGTTGTTTTCCTTCAGCGCTTGAATTACTTTACTCCAAGCTCTTCTTGACCTGATGGTCTGTGTCGAGAAGTCTGCTGTGATTTTGATGGGTTTTCCTTTATAGGTGATCTGTTTCTTTTCTCTGATGGTTTTTAATATTCTGTTCTTATATTGAATTTCTGGGATCTTGATTATTATGTGTCTGGCTGTAGCTCTGTTTGGGTTGTAGGTGGCTGGAGTTCTGTATGCTTCATACCTCTGCATATCATTTCTTTTTTGTGTGCTTGGGAAATTTTCCTTAATAATTTCTGTGTATAGCCTTTGTAATTCCTCTGGTTTGATTCCTGCTTCTTCATTCACATACTTTATTCTTAAGTTATAGATCCTCTTGTCATCTTCCAGTCTTTGTATCTTTACTGCCTGCTCCCTTGTTATTTTTAAGAGATCTTCCCTTTCATGACCCCACGTTGCAAGCCTGTGTTCAAGTTTTGATAGTCTGTCTTTGGTTTCTTTCAAGCAGTTTTGCCAGCTTTCTATCAAGTCTTTAGTTTCCTGATAATCTCTTTGAATCTGCTTCATGAATTTTAGGCTTTTTCTGAATTCTTCATTAAATTTTTCTCTCCATTTGTGTTCCTCCATTCTTCTGTCTGTGTCTTCTTGAGAGGTGCCCAGCCCTTCTTTTATTAATCTACTTATCTCTTGTTTAATTTGAATTAATATTTCAGTTTTGGTCCCGCTTATGAGGTCCTGAAGATATCTCTTTATGTCTGCTAACACTGTGTTTGATGTTGCATTTTTGCTACCCTCAATCTCTTTTGTATTTACCTCTCCTGGATCAATGTTCTCAGGGTTGGGGGCCTGGGTTTTTTTCTTATTTCTCCCTTTTGTCACGTTTTTGGTTCCTTCCATACAAGTGTACAGTGTAATTCCCAGACCCTTTTCTTGTTGGTTAAGGCTCCTCTAGAGGGCGCAGGCTAGGAGCTTTAGCCCTCTTCAATAGTTTATCAGAGATTAGAGTTCACCCACGGGCAGTGTGCGCTGGCTCCTCCCCTCTGGGCCAGTCAACCTTTGCAGGCCTTCAGTGCATCAGTGTGCACTGATCTCAGGGAATTAATTTGTAGACTCACTGGGTCCCGGCCAGTGGCGCGGCCTAGTCCAAGCAGATTCCGCCAATCTGCTCGGCAAGGGGAGCAACCAGCTGAAGCCACTTCCCTATGGAGTTAGGGCTGTCCTGCCCAAATCTAACATGTGGTCTAGTCAGTTTCCCCTTTCCCGTGGGAGGGTCTTATTCCCATCACTCACCACATGTTGATGCCGGTCCCCGAGAACTGCTGGGCTCCCCCATCTCTGACGTCAGCCCAGTTGCGGTGTGAATTCACGGTGGCTCTGGGTGGGTTGCGTGTGGGGTTGGTCCGGGTGAGCCGCATGCAGGGATGTTCAGCTCCGCACTCTGGCGGTTGAAACCTGTCGCTTTGGCGCGTATCACTTGTTCAGGTCGGGCAGGAATTCAGGTGGCTCGAGGAGGGCACTGTGCTTGCTGATCTTGGCTTCACTAATAGCCCCAGGACGTCATATTTGAGCAGGTTTTTGCACTTTAGTTTCTTCATGGGTTGTGGGAGTCCATCTCTGTTTGGGTCTCTCCAGGGTGTTTTATTCTGGCATTTGTGCTGTCTTTCTCAGAGAGGGTCTCTCTCCTGCTACCTACTGATCTGCCATCTTTTTTTTTGTTCTGTAAGGTTCTTATGAATGAGTGTTGTACTTTATCAAAAGCGTTTTTTGCATCTATGGAGATGATCTTTTCATTCTTATCTTTGGTTCTATTGATGTGGTCTATTTTGTTTATTGATTTGTGTATGTTGAAACATCCCTGTATTCCTGGGATGAATCTCGCTTGGTCATGGTGTATATAATCTTCTTGATAACTTGCTGCATTCCTTTTGCTAGTATTTTATTATTTTGCATCAATGTCCATTAGGGAGTTCGGCCTGTAGATCTCTTTTTTGGTTGGGTCTTTCTCTGGTTTTGTTTAATATGGTAATACTTGCTTCCAGGAATGAGTTTGGGAGACTTGCTTCACTTTCAATTTCACTGAAGAGTTTGAAGAGAGTTGGTATTAAGTCATCCTTGAATTTCTTGTAGAATTCAGTTGTGAATCCATCAGGACCTGGGCTTTTCTTTGTTGTTAAGGTTCTAATTACATTTTCAATTTCATTAACTGAAATTGTGTTATTCAGCAGTTTTACATCTTTTTTATTTTATTTTTTTGTTTTTTGGTGCTGGGGATCGAACTCACAACTGTGCGCTTACAAGGCAGGTGCTTATGCTGGTGAGCTAAATACCCAGCCCCATCTTTTTAAATTTAACTTAATTTATTTTAATTTTATATTAAAGGTGGTAAAATTAAACACAACAAAACAGAACAGAACAGGACATGAGAAAGCATAAATTTCAAAGCTAGACAATAAGAGATCTTTACTATCTGTCAAATTGTCTCTTGTTTTTTTCCAAATGGATGTCCATATCTTTGCATATGGGGAGTTCATACTAAATAACATAGCCAATGTTTTTACAAGATGTGTAGTTCACTGGCTCCCACTTGCTAAGGGAGGGAAGGGGGGAGCACACGGGACAGGGAACAGGACATGAGATGTTTGATTCTCATCCTGCGCACCGGCAGGCCCACAGCCGCCCCCCAGAGAGGGGAGGAGTTTCTTGTTCTCCCGCACCCCAAGTCAACTGCATGGTGCAGGTCCTGAGGCATCACTCTCAGCCGCCCCCCAGAGAAGGGAGGAGCTCTTTGTTCTCCTGGCACCCCGAGTCAACTACATGGTGCAGGTCCCGAGGTGAAAGGGTCTGTCTCCTGCAGGCCGCAGAAAGCCTGCCACACTCACAGACGCCCCCCAGAGAGGGCAGGAGCTCCTTGTTCTCCCAGCACCCCAAGTCAACTGCATGGTGCAAGTCCCAAGGTGCCAGGGTCTGTCTCCTACAGGCCACCGAAAGTCTGCCACACTCACCTGTTATTTCTTTCTGATGAACTGACCATTCCATTTCCAAAGTTCTGAAACTGCCAACAGACCACAGAAAGAATTCTCTTTAGGCTCCTGTTTGAAACCAGCAGCTATAGCAGTCTGCTGGCCTTGCTTCAGGGCCACTCTTTTTTTATTTTAAAGATAAAAAAATAAACAAAACAAAACAGAACAAAGCCAATCAAAACAAAACAGCAAAATTTGTACAGAACTTCAAAGCAGTATACTAGGAAAACAACAATAGCTAACATAGTATATCTTTTTTTTATTTACAATAGTTGTCCATTCCATCAGGTATAGCAAAATCAAACCAAAAACAAAACAATAAAAGCAATTAAAACAATATTGAATAAAGCTATGCAATCAGAACAAAGCAAAACAGGAGAACAATATTGGATTTCAAAGATAAGTTAGAAGGAAATCCATCGTATTTGCTGTATTGCATACTGTCATCCTCCAAAGAGATGCTTAGACCACTGGCCCTAGGCCTTCAAAATCAACCAGACAGTACAAGCATTTAGTTGCTCTTTGGACCGTATTTGCTATCAACTCAGCCTGTCCTCCGAACCAGTGGGTTGCTTACAGGATTGAGGAGGGGTTGATTTTCAGCCTATGTGCCAGTAGGCTCACGGGAGGTGCTGAGTTTTCTCTCCCTGGAAGCCACACACCTTGCATGGCGTACCAAAAAGGCTGACTAGTTGGCTTCTTGTTGGATCATCCTAGTCCTGGCATGTCCAATTCTCATGATGCACTGACTTTTCTCTTCCTGGGCGCCATGTGGCTTGCATAGCTTACCAGAAAGGCTGGCTGGTTGGCTTCTTGTTGGATCCTCCCAGCATCCAGTTTTACATCTTCTTGATCAAGCTTTGGTAATTTATACGTTTCTAGGAATCTGTCTATTCTGTGTTGTTGAACCTATGAGAGTAAATGTTTTCAAAGTAGGTATTAATGGTTTTATATATTTCCACAGAGTCGGTAGTGATTTCACCCCTTTCATTCCTTAATGCACCAATTTGAGTTTTTTCTTTCCTTTTTAAAATAAGGTTGCCTAGAGGCTTGTCAATTTTATTTATTCACTCACAGAATCAAGTCTTTGATTTATTAATTCTTTGTATTGTTTTCTTAGTCTCTATTGCATTAATTTCTGCTCTGGTCTTTATAATTTCCTCCTTTCTTTTGGCTTTGGACTTGGATTGTTCTTTTTCTAGATGTTTGAGGTGTAGCATCAGGTTGTTTATTTGTGTTTGTTCTGCTTTCCTGATGTGGGAATTCCTGCAATAAATTTCCCTTTGATGACTGCTTTCATTGCATCCTATAGGTTCTGATAAGTTGTATTTGTATTTTCATTTGCTTTGCTTTCTTTTCATTTGTATTTTCATATTGTTTAATTTCTTCTTTAATTTCCTCTGTGACCTGTTGATTGTTTCGGAGTGTATTATTTAATTTTCATGTGTTTATGGAGCTTTTGCAGTTTCTTTTGTCATTAATTTCTAGTTTATGGCATTATGATCAGATACTATGCATAGGATAATCAATTCTTTTGCATTTACATATGCATGTTCTATGGGCTAGTATATGGTCTATTTTAGAGAATGTCCCGTGTTCAGCTGAGAAGTATGTATATTCTGATGTTGGGTAGAACACTTCACATGTCTACCAAATCCATTTTTTCACAAATTTGATTGAGTTCTGTTATTTCTTTGCTGAGTTTCTCTCTGTTGATGTGTCTCTTTGTGTCAATAGTGTGTTAATGTGTCTTGTTATAATTGTGTTATTGCTTATTTGAGTTTTCATTTCTATTAATATTTGTTTTATATAGCTGAGTGTTCCTGTATTTGGTGCATATATATTTAAGATTGTTATCTCTTCCTCTTGAAGTTTTCCCCTAACTAGTATGTAGTGACCTTCTTTATCTCTCTGGATTATTGTTAGTTTGAAGTTCACATTGTCTGCAAGCAGAATAGGTACCCCTGCTTTTTTTGTTTCCTGTTGCATAAAGTATTGTTTTCTATTCTTTGACTTTCAGTCTATCAATTTCCTTTTGGGTTACATGGGTTTCTTGTATACAGTATATTGTTGAATCCTGTTTCTTGAACCATTCTGCCAGTCTGTTTCTTTTAATTGTGAGTTGCAGCCATTTCCATTAATGGTTATAAGTGACGAAGTATTAGCTTATTTTTGTCATGTTATCTTTCTGCTATTGGTTATTTACTTTCACCTTTGTTTAATTGTTTGCCCTGCTTGGTGTTTTTTTTTTTCTGTTGGTGTTCTTGAAGTCATACTTATTTTTATGTCTATCTAGAATATCTTTCAGTGTTCTTTGTAGGGTTGGTTTGGTAGTCCTGAAGTTCTCAGCTATTCTTTGTCCTGGAAGGATCTTACTTCTACATCTATTTTGAAGGACAGTTTTTCAGATTACTTTAATTTGGGTTAGAAGTCATTATCCTTTAGGATTTGAAATACTTCATTCCATGCTCTTCTTGATTGTGTTGAGAAGTCTGCTGTGATTCTGATGGGCTTTCTTTATAGGTGATTTATTTCTTTTCTCTAGTAGCTTTTAATATTCTCTTGTTATGTTGAATTTCTAGGATGTTTATTATTATATGTATGTATATAGATTTATTTTGGTTATGGCTAATTGGAATTGTATATGGCTATCTGTATATCAGTTTCCTTTCCCATGTCTGGGAAATTTTCTGCTATTATCTCTGTAACTAGTTTCTTCATATCGTTTGTGTTGTTACCTTGTTTTTCGTTTACACCTATCATTATTATATTGTTTTTCTTTGCATTGTCTTCAAATTGTTGAATTGTTATTTCCTGATTCTTTCCTTTCCTGTTCACTAAGTGCAATCTTGTCTTGGGGTCCGAAAGTCTATCTTCACATTCATTCAGGCAGTTTTGCCAGCTTTCAATGGAATTTTTGATTTCCTAGATAGCTCTCTGAACGTGTTTCATGCATTGTGTTTCTTTCTATATTGTTCATTGAAGGTTTGCATCTTTTTGCAGTGCTCTTTTTAAAAAACTGTCTTCTTTAGATGTGTTCAGCATTTATTTCATTTATCATTTCTTATTTTACCTGGAAGATTATTTCTGATTTGATTTTCTTTACAGCCTCATGGAATTGTTTCTTTACTTCAGTTGCTATCATTTCAGAAGTTTCAGGTGTGCGACCTACACTTTGTTCTATGTCCATGTCTCCTAGGCTTGTTTGCGATGAGCTGGAGGTCTGAGATTGCATTTCTGTCTTTCCTTTTGTCATTTTCCTGTATTCCCCTAGGGCTGCCTCATGCAAAATCTCAGTGGCTTCCTGGGTTGAGGATTGCTGTCTGTACTGGAGGAGGTTTCCCTGGGGGTCGTTAGGCAGTGCTTGCCATGTCCTAAGTGGCACTCAGTCTCCCCAACTGGGTGGAATATGCTTTGCAGACCTTCAGCACGCACCACATCGTACATTGAGGCTCCCAAGCTGACTAGGGTCTCTGAGGGGGGCTCTACAAGTTCCCCAGTGGCCACCAACACTGCATAGCTAGGTGTGGTATGCTGTGTAGGCTTTTAGTTTGTGTCCCGTGGCACACCAATGCTTTCTGGCTGCTTGAGGTCACTGGACAAGGCCCTACCAGGACCCAAGTGGTGCACTGAAGCTCCCTGGATGCTTGGGTTCACTGGGTAAGGCCCTGCCAGGTCCAATGTGGCACACCAAGGCTCCCTGGCTTCTTGAGGTTGCTGGACAGGGCCCTACCAGGTTCTGAGTGGCACACCAAGGCTGCATGCCTAGGTGGAGTATGCTGTGCAGGCCTTAAGCTCATGCCACATGGCACACTGAAGTTCCCAGGCTGCTTGGGGTCACTGGGCAGGTCCTTACCAGGTTCCAAGCCACGCACCAAGGCTTCATGGCTATGTGGAGTATGTGGTGCAGGACTTCAGCTCATACCAAGTGGCACACTAATGCTCCCTGGCTGCTTGGGGTCACTGTGCAGGACCCTACCAGGTTCTGAACCACACACCAAGGCTGCACAGCTAGGTGGAATACACTGCGCAGGCCTTCAGCTCACGCCATGCTGCACATCCCACACACCACTTCTTCTTTTTTTTTTATTTGAAAGAGAATAAAACAAAAGGGGGCAGTACAGAGCAGATCAGAACAGGACAACATAGGTAACACAGTACTTTACATTAAGTCAACTGGACATCAACAGTATCTAACACCATATCTCTTACTTAATGATTGCCATTCTTTCTAGTGTAAGGGGAAATCTTAGTGTTGTTTTAATTGGCATTTATTTACTGACCAGACATGTTGAACATTTTTTCATTTGTTGACCATTTGTATTTATTCCTCTCTGAAGTGTCTGTTCATTTCTATAACCCGTTTCTTGACTAGGTCCTTAATTTCAGGTTGTTGGATTTCTTTGAGTTCTTTATATACTCTAGATATTTGTTGTTTAAAGAGTAGCTGGTAAAAAGTTTCTCCCATTCCATAGGTTGTCTCTTCACTCTACAGATGGATTCATTTACTGTACAACCTTTTAAAGTTAAGTTTGATATAATCCCATTTGTTGATTCGCATTGTTATTTCTTGTGCAATTGAGATTTTGTTTAGAAAATACTTTCCTACACCTATGTTTTCAATTACTTTACGTATTTTATCTTCCAGAAGGTATAATATTTCTGTTTTAATATTTATATCTTTAGTGTATTTGGATTTTAGGTGCATGGTGAGAGGAAGGTATCCAGTTTCATTCTTCTGCAAACAGATAACCAGTTTTCCCAGCACCAGTTGTTGAATAGGCTATTTTCCTCCAACATATGCTTTTGGTCCCTTTGTCAAAGATCAAATAGTTGGGCCAGGGATTTAGCTCAGTGGCACAAGTGCCTGCCTGGCAAGCACAGGGTCATGAGTTCAATCTCCAGTACAAAAAAAAGAATCAAATAGTTGAATATCTCTGGGTAGGTTTCTTTATCTTCTGTTTTTGTTCTAGTACCATGGTGTTTTTTATCACTATTGCTTTGTATTATAGTTTGAAGTCAGGTGTTACTGTGCACAGTTTGAAGTCAGGTGTTGCTATGCTGCCTGCTTTGGTTTTTATTACTCAAAATTACTTTTGCTATTCTGGGTGTGTTCTAATTCAATAAAAAACTTGAGGATCATTTTCTCTAGATCTGTAAATTATGCTGTTGGTATTTTGGTTGGGACTGCATTGAATCAACATAACAGTTTTGGAAGTGTGGCTATTTTGACAATATTGGTTCTGCCTATCCAGGAGCAAGGAACAGCTTTCCATTTTCTGATGTGGTCGCCAGTCTCTGTCTTTAGAGTACTGTAGTTTTCTTTTAGAGGTCTTTCACTTCCTTGGTTAGGTTAATTCTTAGGTCTTTCATTTTTCTTGAAGCTACTGTGAATGGTATTGTTTTCCTAAATTCCTTCTCATCCCATTGTTGGTATACACAAATGCTAATAATTTTCATGTGTTGTTCTTGTATCCTGCTACTTTTTTGAAGTTGTTTATTAATTCTAAGAGCTTTTTGGTGGAGTTCTTTGAGTCTTCTATGTAGAGTATCATGTCGTCTTCAAATAATGATAATTTGCATTCTTCATTTCCTATAAATATACCCTTTATTTCTTTTTTTGGCCTAATTGCTCTGGTTAATCTTTCAAGCACTATTTGAATAGAAGAGGCAATAGTGGACATTCTTGCCTTGTTCCTGATTTAGTGGGTAATGCTTTTGGTTTTTCACCACTTATTATGATGCTGGTTATTGATTTGTCATAAATAGTTTTTATTATATTTAGATATGGTCCTTCTATACCAGTTTTCTTCAGGGGTTTTTTTCATGAAAGGGACTTGGGTTTTGTGGTGAAAGCCTTTCCTGCAACTATTGGTATTATCGTGTGTTTTTTGCTTTATTTGATACAAGGTCTTGCTAAGTAGTGCAGGCTGGCTTTGAACTCATTTATGTAGCCTAGGCTGACCTCGAACTCATGACAGTCCTCCTGCCTCAACCTCCTGTGTGCTGGTGTTACAGGCATGTGCTACCATGCCTGGCAGTTGTATAGTTTATGAACTTGCTCCTATTTATGCGATATATTACATTTACTGATTTAAATATGTTGAACAATCCTTGCATCTTTGGAATGAAACCTACTTGATCATGATGTATGAGATTTTTGATAATGTACTGCATTCTATTTGCTAATCTCTTGTTGAGAATTTTTGCATCTATGTTCACTAAGGAGGTTGGCCTATAGTTTTTTTCAGTTGGGTCTTTTTTTTCAGTAGTATCTGTCTGGTTTTGGGGTCAGGTGATGCTGGCTTCCATAAGTGAATTGAGGAACACTGTATGCCTTTCAATTTCTTGGAAGAATTTGAGCAGTATTCATAATGTAACATTCTTAAAGGTTTGTAGAATTCAGCAGCAGTCCAGGTCTTGGGCTTTTTTAAATTGGTAAATTCTTATTTTTATGTTTTTGTTGTTGTTGTTGTTGAGACAGTGTCTTACTGTTTACTTCAGGCAGAACTTATAGCACAGGCTGGCCTTGAACTCACGTGATACTCCTGTCTTAGCCTCCCAAGTGCTGGGATTTCTGGCATGCAACACCATGCTCACTTGGTAGATTGTCAATTTCATTATTTATTATTGGGTTATTAAGCATATTTATGTCTTCTCAGGTTAGTTTTGGTAGTTTGTATGTGTCTAGGAATCTGTTTCTTCAAAATTTGTGAATTTGTTGGAATATAAATGTTTTGGAATATAATTTTTCAGAGTAGTTACTATCTCTGGATTTCTCTGGATTTCTACAGTGTCTGTTGTGGTTTTATCTTTTTCATTTCTAATTGCATTAATGTGAGTTTTCTGTCTCTCTTGATGAGTCTAGAGAAGGGCTTATCAGGCGGCATAAGTGCCTGCCTTGCAAGTGCAAGGTTGTGAGTTTGATCACCAGTACCAAAAAAAAAAAAGAGAGAAGGGCTTATCTATTTTATTTGTTCTTTTGAAGAATTGGCTCTTTGTTGATTTTTTTACAGTTTTTTTAGTTTCAATTTCACTGATTTCCACTCTTTATAATTTCTCTCCTCAATTTTCGTTTGAGGCTGGTTTGCTGTTATTTCTCAAGACTTTTTTTTGGTACTTGGAATCAAACTCATGACCTCACACTTGCCAGGAAGGTGCTGTGCCACTGAGCTATATTCCTGGCCCCTCATATAATTGCCTTCATAGAGTGCCACATGTTATGTTGAGTTGTAACAGTCATTGTCAATAACTTCCAGAAAATTTTAAATTTCTTCTTTGATTTCTTCTGTGACCCATTGGTTGTTTAGAAGTATATTAACTTTCTAGGAGCTTTTGCCTTTTCTGTTGTTGATTGCTATTTTCATTGCACAATGGTCTGATAGTATGCATGGAGTGATTTCAGTTCTTTCATAGTTCCTTAAGCAGGCTATGTAGATTACTGTTATGGTTGATACATTGTGTCAACTTGAGAAGTTTAGAAGTTTAATTAAGAGACTCAATAGGGAGCCAGGATCCTTACTTTGTAAATGTCCTCATCCTATGCAAGAGGAGGGCACAGAGATTTTGTGAGTGCTACACCTGTCCTGGAGGGATGGTGGCCTGTGTACAATATAAAGGAGCACAAGAGGCTTGCTCTTGTCCCCTTTTGTTCTGGCTGCTCTTGCTGGCTGCTGCCTTGAAGTGTTGACCCTCAGCCATGCCACCCTGCCTTGGAACCAGCTGATTATGGACCAAAATCTCCACAAACAGTGAGCTAAATAAACCTTTCCTTCCTTCAGTTTAGGTATCAGGTATTTTGTCCCAGAAACAAGAGAAAAGTAACTAAGACACCTAGTATGTGATCTGTTTGGGAAAAATTACCACGTGCTGCTGACAAGAACATATACCCTATTGTACAGAAGTAGAATACTCTGTATATCCATGAAGTCCGTATTTTCAAGGGTGTGGTGCAGCTCTGAAATTTCTTTATTGGATTTTTGTTTAGTTATCTCTTTGTGAAAGTGAGGTGTTGAAATCCCTACTATGATTGTGTTAATGTTTATTTAATCTTTTAATTTCAGCAGTTTCTGTTTTATGAAGAAAGTGTTCCTCTATTTGGTGCATATATGTTTATCAATGTTATTTCTTCTTGTTGGATTGTTCCCTTAATTAGTAGGTAGTGACCTTCTCTGTCTCTCCTAATTAGTTTTCTTTAAATTTTTTTTATTATTTTGAAGGTAGTGAAATACAACAGAATAAGACAGAACAAAGCCAATTGAGACAGTGCAGTGAAACTGGTAGAGAATGTCACAACAGGTTACCGGAATAACACTAATAGGTACCATAGTATATCTTATTATCTTCACGATAGTTGTTCTTTCAATCAGTTATAGCAAAATCAAACCAAATACAGAACATTATACAACTTATCAAAACAGAATATTGATTAAAGCAATACAATTAATCAGGACAAAGCAAAACAGTGATAACAATATTTGCCTTCAAAGAGATGGTAGAAGGAAATCCCCCTCCATTTGCTATATTGCATATGGTCAACCTCCCAAGAGATGCTCAGACCTCTGGTCCCCATTTGCTAATGTGGGGGGAGGATGGGATGTTTGATTCTCAGCCTGCATGCTCGTAGGCTCCCAGCTGCTTACAGGGAGGCAGGTGGCTTGCTTGGTTTCCCAATGCCCTACGTTCCAACATGGCATGGTTCTCGGGAGACGCTGGCTGGTTCTTCCACTGGGGCGGCTGCGGCTTGCTCGGGCCACAGCTGTTTACCAGGGAGGTGGGCTGATTGCTTGGTTTCCCAGTGCCCTGAGTTCCAACATGGCATGGATCTCGGGAGACACTGATTGGTTCTCTCCCTGGAATGGCTGCTGCTTGCCCGAGCCACGGCTGCTTACCAGGTAAGTGGGCTGGTTGCTTGGTTTCCCAGCACCCTAAGTTTCAACATGGCATGGATCTCGGGAGATGCTGGCTGGTTCTCCCTCTGGGGTGGCACTGTTTGCTTGAGCCAGGGCTGCTTACCAGGGTGGGCTGGTTGATTGGTTTCCCAGCGCCCTAAGTTCCAACGTGGCATGGATCTTGGGAGATGCTGGCTGGTTCTCCTAATCAGTTTTAACTTGAAGCTTACCATATCGAATACAAGAATTGCTACTCCTGCTTGTTTTTGGGTTTCTGGGGCATGAAATGTTATTTTCTATGCTTTAATTTTTAGTCTATGAATATCTTTCTGGATTAGATGAGTTTTTTTGAGTGCAGCAGATTATTGGATTCTGCTTTTTGATCCAGTCTGCCAGTCTGTGTCTTTTGATTGGAGAGTTGAGGCTGTTAACATTGAGAGATATCACTGAGATGTGTTAGTTATTTATTGTCATTGCCTTCTTTATCTGTTGATGTGTTATTTTTTGTTTTCCTGATGTTTTTATTGCTGTTTATCCATTGACCTCACTCCTTTACTCTGTATTTTTAGCTCAGTTGATTTCATTGTTTCTGTTGAGAATATTGTTGAGTATTTTCTCAAGAGCTGGCTTAGCACCTATATAACTACTGAGCTAGTCTTTTTTTTATTTCTCCATCTATTTGAAAGGATAGCGTTTCTGGGTAAATTAGTCTGGGTTAGAATTTATTTGCTCTTCAGGCTTGAAGTATTTCAAGCTCTTCTGGCTTTAAGGGTTTGTGTTGAGAAGTTTGCTGATTCTAATTGGTTTACCTTTGTTTGTGATTTTTTTTGTTTTCTCTGGCTACCTTTAAAGTCTTTTTGGCTGAATATCTGAATTTAATGAGCATGTGTGGTGAACTTTTCCTTTGATCAAAATTGTTTGATGTTCTATAATCATTGCTTATTTGTATTTTAAACTCTTTTGTTATATTTGGGACATTTTCTTCCATAATTTCTATAAGCATGTTCATTAATCTGTCTGTGCTATTTCTAGTTTTTTGTTATCTCTAGTTAACCTTAGATTGGTCTTCTTGTTGTCATCTGTCAGCTACAGGAATCTCTTCTCTTATTCCTTATTTTCTTTTTGGCTTTTTTGAACTCTTTATTGTAATTCACTAGTTTGTTCTCAGTATCAGGCACTCTGTCTTTACATTAACCATGTCTTCAATATATGAAATCTATACAAATTTTTTTTATTTCCAGTATTTATATCTGACATTTTTTTTGTGAATCCCAGATTTTTGTTGACTGTTCAAATTTTGAACTGTTTTGGTTAGCTCATCTAGTTTTTACCTTTTTCCCAAAAATTCACAGTGAGTATATTGTGTGTAATTGCTGTGAACTTTTGAGCTATTATCTTTATTACAAGCACTTTTTATGGCTTTCTACTACTGGCATTTCTTTTCTTCTGCCTTTGTGACCTGTTGCTCTGCCTTGGGAGGTTGGGAGGGGTTCAGAAATCTTGTATTTCCTTGTTTCCCCATTCTCTTATTTTAATCTGTTTGCTTGTTTATATATAGTTTATATATACTTTTTTGAAATTATATATGGCCCCTTCTTTTTTCTCTCCCTTTTTTAAGGGGTACTGTAGATTTGGACTAGAGAAGCGAGGAGAGTTTATGGCTTATATGGAGATTTTTAGTAGGATGTTGCCTTCCCTTAAATAATTGTCAGCTTTGTATGTGCAGTTCTGTATTTAGTACCTGTGTTATTTATTTCAAGTGATTTCATTTACATCCCTATGTTTTGCTGAAAGAATTGCTTCTATTTATAACAGTATGCACAGATTCAATCTTAGTAAATTTTCATATGATACTCCTTACATTTAAGCTCCCCTTTGTCTATTCTCTATGTATACTATGACAGTTTATTATTTGTGGTTACTGTGCAGTGAGGTAGGTGAGATGGGGTGGGGAGAATGGGAGGTGGTTGTGTGAGTAGTGTTAGGCACTAAGTGGGAAGTTTGAAAGGGAGAATATTGATAGATGGGAAGTTTGTTATGGGGTCTGATTTTATTACAGTAGTTTTAGTTGAGTTGAAATTTTAGTATTGAGAGTTTTCAGAGGATATTTTGTGGGGACAAGGCTGAGACATGAGAAAAAGGTGATTTGCTTTGTGATTGAGGTAAGCTATGTGATTACCAGAACTTGCTTATAAGGGAGGACAATACTGTAGGTAAGATATGAAAGACCCAAAGGCTTAGGACGGGGAGGATTGAGGAATTATACTAATGAAGAGAAGAGCTACTGTGAGGGAGCTAAGTATGATGAATTAAAAATCTTGGGAGGAGGAGTTTACATTTTTGGAAAGAGAATAAATAAATTTATTAATAATATTGTCTTGAGGGTTTGAGATAAAAAACTATATAAGAACTGAGATGAGTAAAAGAAGCTAAACACCTATTATATCAGAACTGATGAAGGAATAAATATGGAAGAATAATAAACACATGAAACGATAAAAGAAGATAAATTAATCCCATGTTACTCAATAATGAGGAAACATACAGACATTTAAATTAATAAGACATCCAATGGGAATAT
The DNA here is from genome assembly GCA_004027295.1 of Dolichotis patagonum. NCBI lineage: Eukaryota > Metazoa > Chordata > Mammalia > Rodentia > Caviidae > Dolichotis > Dolichotis patagonum. The sequence continues at coordinate 16,560 of PVJX010021941.1, read as the reverse complement.
GGATTAGATAGTCTGATGAGACATTGCACATGTGATTCCCAATAGCTTCTTTGCCAGAGAGTCTGAGTGCTCACACTCCAGTAATTCCTCTGATCTTCCACTCCAATGCTGAAGTTAACTCAGACTCAGGATCTCTTGCTACCAGGCATTCTTGGTAGCAAGAGATCCTGAGTCTGATCCAGTCGGGAACTCTTACTATGTCTCTTTCTGGGTGGTGGATTTGGCAGACAAGTTTATTAGACTAAATTGTCAACTGAGTCTGTATTATTCCTATGCAATCAATTCAACTACAGCAGTAGCAGGCTAAACCCTTATAGTGGTATGAGAGCTAGTTAAGAAATAACATACCAAAAACACTGTTTCATCAGTAGAAACATAATTCCACTCCCCTGACCCCAAAGTGAGATTCAAATTCTATGTAAATCGGGCTGAAACTGGCTTCTGACCACAGGAACTGAGTCCATGATCACCTGTCCCTGATTCAGTGTGACTGCCCCCAGTCTGCTCTTCAGCTGCTGGCAGTCTCCCGTCACTGTCCTTCCACTCGGAGAACTTGGCAATGTGAAGCAGCCTAGGAACTGTTCTGGAACTCAGGTTCAAACACCCAACCCTTCCCTGTAGTGACGTCTTTGGCAGCTTCTGCTCTGTGTGACTGTATCCTTGAGCACTTGTACCACAGTCACTCACCAACTGTTGACTCTGAAGGACTGCTCATGAAGCAGTGCCTTGCTTTCTTCTTTTGGTCTCCAACTGCATACGCTTCCCTTGGTTCAGGTACAACTCTCTAGGTCTCTGTCATCAGAAAAATTAGCTACACTTTGCCCCCCGGCTGACAGTTAACCAGCCATCATTGTTGGTGCTACGGTCTGTCCTCTGCTGCATGGTCCACCTTTTGTGTGTCACTTAATCCTGCTTCCTCCTTGTGGTTTCTGTGTACCCTCCTCTCACTTAGCAGTTCCTCTCCATTCTATTGTTTCCCATATTTCAGACAGTTTGTGCTAGAGAAGCTGAGGTGTTGGAACTTGCTGCTCCACATTTTGTTTGGCCACCCCTTTGGTTTGTCTCTTCACATATCCTCCATTGGCCTTCCACTTTCAACCATGAGTTGAGGTAGCATGAAATTGGGGAGGTAAAAGCAGCATACTCCTATAATCCCAAATAAACGTCTTTCTTTTATAAATTACCTAGTCCCCAGGATTCTGTTATAGCAGTAGAAAATGGGCTAAGATACTAACAAAGAAGACTGATTTATGTAGTGACAATTCTGGACATCAGTGGATGAAGCAAAATCCATTCACTGTTGTTAAATGACAATGTACTGAATACCCTTGGGATGGAGCTGAAAATCTATATTGCAGGCCTTGCCACTTGAATACGAATTTGCCTTAGCCCTTGGCATCAAAAACTGTGGAGTCAAAGACTTGACCCATTTTAGATACTAACTGCTGGGCTTGCCACAGTTTCAAGTGTGCTGGCAGAAGTCACAAGACTCTTGAGTCTGTAATGAAAGACTTTTACGGAAAAAAAGCAGTAGTCAGAGTCAGCTTGGTTGCACATTGGGGAAAAATTAAGAATGAGACCTAGCAACTCAGAAAATCCTCTCCACACAATAAAAATTGGAAGAAAAGTTTTATCCTTGAATAACCATTGAAACATTGCAGTGCTCATCCCAAGCAATCTGTTCATGAGATTACATGGACGGAATTCCACCCTTTTATGCAGCTGAGCAGATACATAGTCTCAAGAAAATAATAATTTGCTGGGCATGGTAACAACATGCCTATAATCCCAGCACTCAAAGAGACTAGGGCAGGAGGATTGCTACACGTTTGAGTTCAGGTTGTACTACATAGTAAGTTCAGGACCAGCCTGAGCTATATAGTGAGACCCTATCTCAAAAACACAAACAAAAAACTTGTCCTCATGTGAGAAGACTTCACAGCACTATTTGCTATACATTCTTTCATTCCTCATAATTGGAGTAGTTATCTGTGATAGTTAACTGCCTATATCCAAAAGAAGAACACAAACTTCTATTATTGACTAACAGGTACTTACTGAGTAGAACCAAGTTCCTGAGCTTAACTTGCAGAGTTGACAGGGAGACTGGCTAATATCTTCCTTGATGTTTGTATTTCAGAGAAATGGCTCTTAAGACAAATATTCCTGGGTTGTAATGGTGACAGAAGACCTATTTAGCTTTTAAATTTTTAATGTACATTTCTCTTTTTATTCATGCATATGTGTAATACAGAGTGGTGATGTTGGGTTTGGGGAACTGATACATACATATAACATTGATCATCTTCAACCCATTTACCTTCCTCTCATTCCTCCCTAATCTGTCCATTCCCTGTTAGCCATCTCTAAGAGTCTACCTTTAGTTTCTTATCATCTTTCTGTTGCTTTATTTATTTATTTATTTATATGTTGGATAATATAAAAATAAGAGAAAATATGCAATATGCAGCTTTGTGAATCTGCTTCATTTCAATTACAATGATGGTCTCAAGTTTTATCCATTTTCTTGCCAATGATTTAACCTTGTTTTTCTCTGATTGAATAATATTAAATTATATATGTATGTATATAACTTTTCTTTATCTAGCCAACTGTCTACGGGCATCTAGGCTTTTCCAGAGCTTAGCTATTGTGAATTGAACATTATAAACATGGCTGTGTAGTACTATAATGTAGTATCCTTAAGTAATGTAGTATCTTTAAGTTTTTCAGAAAAGGTATAGCTGGGTACTGAGATATAATTCTTGATGCTGATTTCCACAGTGGTTGTATTATTTTATACTCCCAAAAATGATGTAGGAGAGTTTGTTTTTCCTGCATCCTCAGGAGCACTCATTTTTTTCTATTCTTCATGATAACCATTTTGATTAAGATAAAATAGAATCTGAAATTTGTTTTGATTTGCACTTCCTTAATTGCTAAATATATTGAACATTTTTCATGTACTTACTGGTAATTTGTAATTCTTTTGAGAAATGTCTATTCAGTTTACTAGCACATATTTCAATTGGGGCATTTGTGTTTTAAAAGGGTTTTTTTTTGTTCTTTATATATCATAGATATGTGTCCTCTATCAGATTCCCCATTCTGTATCTCTCTACTCTGTTGTTTTCTTTGCTGTGCAGAAACCATTTGTTGAGTCTTGATATTATTTCCTATGCTATTTGATTTCTATTCAGAAGGACTTTGTGTTTATGGCTACATAATATTTCAAAGGGGCAGAGGAAAGATTTACATAGAGAAATTTTTTCAAGGATGTGCTCTAAGATGAAGGGAGATGATCTCTTTCCCTTTAGGCAACAGGAAAAATTCAGTTTTTCCCCTTGTGATTATCTCTTCTTTTATAGTAACAGTACACATTTCTAATTTTCTTCATTTCCCATCATTTTCTACCTTACTCTGGGTAGTTCGAAGCCACCTAAAGATCAGCAAATTCATGGTAAAATGCAAAGCAAAGCAATTGTGAAATTATCAGGGGGGAATTTTAGAAGTCATAAGAGCTTCTGCCATAGGGAATAAACCTTGAGCTATATTTTTACCACTGATAAATGATTAAAGCACATTCTTGATTAGCAATGTGCCAAACTTCTCATTTTGTTGTACATTGCTTTGACATATTCTTATTTACTCTTTCAAAAGGTTACATGTTATTTTATAGTTCCTTATGAAGTCTTACTCAATCTGTGTCTAACAGTAGCTCTCCAGAGGCCTGAGATTCTAATTTTAATTAAGAGATTATTTTCTTACAAGGCCTAATAAATTTCTCTTCAATTCCTATCAATCAATACATAACATCACATTTTCAAAATTTAACCTTGTATCTTCCCAAAAAATATTTCTACAATACAAAACACAGAGATACCCATGGTCATTGTGTCAGTCTTGTTTTCTATTGCTATAGCGGAACATCTGAGAGTAGTGGGTAGTTTATATAAAGCAAACAGGTTTATGTGGAGCCATGATTTTGAAGACCAAGGGCATGGTACCAACACCTGCATAGCTTATGGTGGGGGCTGTTTCAGTGATGGAAAGAGAAAGGCAAGCAGGTGTGCCTAGAAGAGAAAAAGCATGAAGGGTTACCTTGCTTTTTTTCTTTTTTTTTTTGTACTACCACACTTGACTTCTTTAGGATAATTGTTAAAATTTATTTTTATTAGTGTATGTTTTCAGTACATAATGATTACATTCTTCCTGGGGATTTGGTACATGTATCTAAAACATCTTGATTCATTTTATGTCTCTTTACCTTCTCCTCCCTACCCCCTTTCTCCATCTTTTGGTATGTTTCATATGTGAGGAATGTTAAGAGAGCTGCCTTAAAATTCTTACATGTTAAATCCAACAACTGGATTATCTTGGGATTAATCTCTTGACTGGACTATGGGTTACATTTCCTGATTTTTTTCCTATTTTTACTTTGAATCATGTCCTATTTTAAGATGTAAAGACTCTGTTGTTATATTTTTTCCCAAAGGTTTTCTTTCATTTTTTAGTATTTTTTTTTATTTTGAAGATAGTAAAATACAACAGAACAAGATGGAATAAAGCCAATTGAGACAGTGCAGTGAAATTGGTACAGAACTTCACAGCAGGTTACCAGGATAACAGTAATAGGTACCATAGTATATCTTGTTATCTTCACAGTAGTTGTTCTTTCAGTCAAGTATAGCAAAATCAAATGAAATACAGAATGTTATACAACTTATCAAAGCAGAATATTGAATAGAGCAATACCATTAATCAGGACAAAGCAAAACAGTGATGAAAATATTTGCCTTCAAAGAGATGGTAGAAGGAAATCCCCCTTATTTGCTATATTACATATGGTCAACCTCCCAAGAGATGCTCAGATTTCTGGCTCCCATTTGCTAATGGTGCGGAGGAGGGGATGAGATGTTAGATTCTCAGCCCACATGCCAGCAGGCTCACAGTTCCTTACCAGGGCAGCAGTCTGGTTGCTTGGTTTCCCAGTGCCCTAAGTTCCAATATGGCGCAGATCTCAGAAGGCGCTGCTGGTTCTCGCCCTGGGGTGGCTGCGGCTTGCCAGACCACAGCCACTTACCAGGGCAGCAGTCTGGTTGCTTGGTTTCCCAGTGCCCTAAGTTCCAACATGGCACAGATCTCAGGAGGCGCTGCTGGTTTTTGCCCTGGGGTGGCCATGGCTTGCCAGACCACAGCCACTTACCAGGGCAGCAGGCTGGTTACTTGGTTTCCCAGTGCCCTAAATTCCAACATGGCGTAGATCTCAGGAGGCGCTGCTGGTAGCCGTGGCTTGCCAGATCACAGCCACTTACCGGGGCAGCAGGCTGGTTGCTTGGTTTCCCAGTGCTCTGAGTTCCAACATGGCGTGGTCTCAGGATGTAACCTTGCTTTGTAACAACCTGTTCTCATGGTAACTAATCTAGTCCTGTAGGAAGGAGAAATCATTTACTCCCCCAAGATGTCATTAATCTATCATAGAAGGTCTGCCGCTGTGATTCAAACACCTTTCACTAGGCCCCACTCTCCAACATTGCCACATTACGCCACTTGACATAAATGCTAGTGCAGATGAATCATGTTCAATTCATACCAATCATTGTCTATTACATTATTATGATGCACTCTTTGAAGATGTTATAGTTATTTTTTTGTTACTGGAACAAAATACTTTACTTCCACAAGTTAAAGTTTTTCAGCTTAAATTTACAAAGGTTTCAGTTTATGGCTGGCTCTAAAGCAGGGCAGCATGGCAGAGGAAAAACAGTCCATAGCAAGACAGGCCAGAAGCAACAAGCAGAAGCAAGCAGCAGCAAATCTGCCTTCTTTCTGTCCCTTTATCGTCCATCTAGCCTACATGCTTATTGATTGGTACCACCCAAATTCTTGTCTCCCAGCCCCCACATGGGCCAGCCCACAGCAAAGGGTTGGCCCAGCCCACGACTGCTGCTGGCTCACAGGAAGGGGTTGGCCTGGCCCACTACTACCTCTGGCTCACAGGAAGGGATACCACCCATACCCTGGATGGGACTTCCCATTACCTGTACCCAGAACAATGCTAAACAAATCAATGGACTGAGAGCTTTAATCCAGATTCACACACCCTTAATTCCAGTATTGTATACCCTAGATCCAGCCACCTTCAAAAAGCCCCATGGATGAGCACACTATGCCAGGCCTGAAAAACACCATGAATAACAGGCATCAACTATTGTTTAGCCATAGTGGGACTGGATAGGACTTAAGCCCTAAGTTAATCCAGTAACATTAAACCTACTTTTGTAGTCTCTATCTATAAATGACAAATTTGTCTATTAATTAGGTACTTTTAAACACCATTCTTTTATCTCTTGTGATGTCATCACAATCCAATGCCATATGCCCCTTAAATATGAACAGTCCTGTAATTCTGAACTAGTGATGGTGTCTTAGAACTAGTTCATAGGTAATTGGTTCTGGACTATAGAAGTGAATACATCTGAGATTTTGCAGTGACTTTTTGTTCCATCATTAAATTATTCCAATTTCAAATTTTCTCCATTTTCATTCTAATTGAGCTCTCATTTCTTTTTTTTAAATTTTATTTAAAGAGAAAACAAAACAAAACAGAAAAAAGGGTAGTAACAATACAGAATTCCAAGGAAAAAAAGAAAAGAACAAAAAAGCACTAAGAAATCATTACTTGATAAAGTACATGCTGTCATCTTGGAAATAGTTGTTCAAGTTACAAAATTAAAACATACAAAGTAGATATTCAAACAGTGAGACTGTTAACAGTTCTGAATGTAAGACACATAAATTTCAAAGCCAGACAATTGGAGATATTCACTATTTATCATATTGACTTTTTTTCTTCTAAATAGTTGTCTTTATCTTCACATACAGGCAATTCACATGGGAGCTCCCATTTCTTGCAAAAAATCTTTCATGATGTGATTTCATCTACTTTTCATTTTGTGGTTTTTCAATTGTCCCAAAAATCTATGTATGGTATTTCAGGTCTCAAAATCAAAAGAGTTAGATGTGCCTGTGCCTGTTTCTATTCCTGCTAGGATTGTACTGTGATATTTACCTTTGCCCAAACAACCCACTGTGGCACACGTGCCATAGGTTTGCCTCATTGTGGAAGAATCAGTCTCTCTGTCTGTCTGTCTGTCTGTCTGTCTGTCTGTCTCTGCCTCTCTCTCAAATATTTCCACTAGTTAGTATGCAGTTTATCATCACTACCTTTACACAGTAGTTGTCAATAGTTTCATTAAAGCAAAACACTGCCATAGTAAAGGTGAGAGAATAAATTACTAGTGGGCTTTGTCCTATAGTTAAATATTTTGTTTTTATTATAGTTAACAGATTCCCATGTTCTCTAAGGATCATTCTAACCAAGCCTATTAAAACATTTTTATATGAAATTTATGGCTTGGCTTATCTGGATGTGTATCAGTTATTTCAGTATTTTTAAAACATTACTACAAAGATGGTTTTATCACTACTATGCTAATAATTGGACTGTTGGATTTAATAGCTCAGATCATGTCTCTTCTGGGAATACAGTATAATGTGGAATTCATGGGATTTTTAGTCATTTTTCTCATCCTTGGTACAAAATGCTCAATAACTGAAACTAAAAGGTGGAGAGGTTTCTTTTTTCTTTTTTCAAATTTTGTTAGAGAATCCTGAATGTAGAATTGAAGTACCTTTCTTTCTTTTTACTTTTATTAGTATATTTGTAATATTTAATGATTACATTCACGGCAGGAAATTGGTACATGTACATAACACATTTCAATTCTATTTTCTCTCTTCTCTCCACTCCACTATTTTGGGGGAGGGTACCGGGGATGGAACTCATGACCTTACGCTTGCCAGGTGCTTATGCCACTGAACTAAATCCCCAGCCACCTCCCCTATTATTTTTGCAGCATCAGATTCATTTATTTATCTTAGGAGAGGATTATTTTGGCTTACATTTCAGTCCATGTCAGCTAATTCCAAGGCAGTACAGCATGACAGAGGGGCATGGCAGACAGGAAGCAGAGAATCAAGGGAGGAGCTGAGAAGGAAGATATACCTTGCTAGTAATATCTATGATAACCCACCTCTTTGGATTAGACCCTCACAGCAAGTCAGCTATAGTGTCCTCATAATTCAGTCACCTTTTCAAACAATGTCTTCCGATTTCACAATGTCTTTTACACAGTTTGGTTCTTATTTACACTTTCAGTTTCTCACACCAGAGAGACAATGTGATATTTACAAATGTCTGCCCAATTTATTTCTCTTTTTTTAAAAATTTTATTTAAAGAAAAAAAAGCAAAACAGTAAAAAGGGTAGAAACAATACAGAATTTCAAAAAAAATTAAGAAATCACTACATGATAAATTACATATTGTTTTCTTAGAAATAGTTGTTCATGTTACAAAATTAAGGCATACAAAGTAAACAAACAGTGAGGCTGCAAACAGTTGTGTTCAACGATCCAACAAAAACCTGGTAACACGGTTATGGATCCCACACACTAACATACATGCAGTTATATCCTTTAGCGCACTTTTTCTTCCCCCTTTTGCCTCTTAAGTACATTATCTGTTTAGCTATATCATGTTTCAGCTTGCTCAGTACCCTATTGATCTGTTTCATTGTTGTTATTTCCTTTTTAATCACCTTATATAATTCTGTTGTTCTGTTTTTGAGTTTCTCATCATCCAAGTCACATGGATGAGCTTTGATGGAGTTGGGAGTTTTTGGAGGTATTTTGTTACCTTGTTTTCTCATGTTCTATTATTTTATTTTTGTTTAAGTTGCATTAACTTGGAGGTAGTAATATACAACAAAACAAGATGGAATAAAGCCAATTGAGACAGTATAGTGAAATTGGCACAGAACATCACAGCAGGTCACCTGGACAACAATAGTAGGCACCATTGTATATCTCGTTATCTTCACAATAGTTGTTCTTCTATTAGGTACAGCAAAATAAAAAAAAATACACAACATTATAGAACACATCAAAACAGAATATTGAATAATGAGGACAAAGCAAAATGGAGATAAAAATATCTGCCTACAGAGATAGTAGAAGGAAACTCCCCCCACTTGCTGTATCACATATGGTCACCTCCCAAGAGATACCTAGATCCCTGGATCCCAATTGTTAGCGGGTGTGTGTGTGTGTGTGTGTGTGTAATATGGTATGTTTGATTCTAAGCCCACGCGTTGGTAGGCAGCAGACTGGATACTGGTTGGCTCAGCGCCCTAAGTTCCAACATGGCGCAGATCTCAGGAAACACTGTGGCTCCTTGTTTCCCCGCCCTGGGGTGGCCACGGCTTGCCAGACCACATTCACTTACCAGGGCGGCAGGCTGGTTACTCCAATTTATTTCTCTTAAGACTATTGTCTCAGGGTCCATCTATTTAGCTACAAAAGTCTCATTTATCCTTCTTTATGGATGAGTAGTACTCCATTTTAAAATGGAGTGCCAGAATTACAGGTGTGCATTAACATACCTGGCCAAACCACATCTTTTTTATCCACTTCTTGGTTGACGAGCACTTGGGTTATTTCCAAGATTTAGCTATTATAAACTATGCTGCTATGAATATGGATGCACATATCACTGTTGATGCTTTTAATTCTTTAGGGAAGACACTGAGAAGTTGAATTATTGTGTCAAATGGGACCTCTAGTCCCAGGTTTTGTGGAATCTCCACACTGATTTCCATGGTGGTTGTACTAGTCTACACTCCCAACAGTAGTGGAGAAGGGTTCCCTTTCCTGCACATCCCTACCAGCATTTGTTATTGGTTGACTTCTTTTGATAACAGTCATTCTTTCTGAATTAAGTGGGAATGTCACCATTGCTTTAACTTGCATCTCTTGAATGACCAGTAATGTTGAATATTTTTTCATATATTTATTTGCCATTTGTACTTCATCTGAAAAGTGTGCATTCATCTCCAATGCCCATTTTTGAATTGGGTCTTTAAATTTGAGAGGTCTGATTTTTTCAATTATTTATATGCTTTAGATATTAGTCCTTTATCTGAGGAACAGCTGGCTAAAATTGTTTCCCACCCTGTGGGCTGTCTTTTTCACACTGTTGGCGGTTTATTTTGCTATGCAAAAGCTTTTTAATAAGATGAGATCTCAATTGTTGATTCTTTAGAATTTCCTGTGCAATTGGGGTTTTGTTCATGAAGTCTTTGTCTATGTCTTCAAGAGTTCTACCTAGATTTTTCCAGCAGATTTAGTGTTTCTGTTTTAATAATTAGATCTTTGATCCATTTTGATTTTAGTTTAGTGCATGATGATAGACATAAATCTAGTCTTGGTGTTCAAGCATGTGTAAAACCAGTTTTTCAGGCACCATATATTAAAGAAGCTATCTTTCTTCTAGTGAACTTTTGGCAACTTTGTCAAAGATCAAGTGGCTGAATATGCATGAAGATATTTTTGCATCGTCTAATCTGTTACCATTGACTCTCATGTCTGCTTTTTTACCAGTACCATGCTGAGGGTTTTTTCCACAGTAGCTCTGTAGTATAATTTCAAACTGGAGACTGTGATGCTTCCTTCCTCGCCTTTATTGCCCAGAATTGCCTTTACTATTCTAGGTCTCTTCTGCTTCCAAATGAATTTTAGGAATGTTTTCTCTAGTTCTGTGAGGTATGCTAATGGTATTTTGATTAGGATTACTTAAATCTATAAAAATTTTGGGAATATGGCCATTTCACAATGTTAGTTCTTCCTACCCAAGAGCAAGAGATATCTTTCCATTTTCTGATATTCTTTTGATGTCCTTTTTCACAGTACTGTAGTTTTTAATGTAGAGATGTTTTACTTCCTTTGTTAGATTGATTCCTAACTGTTTCATTTTTTATCAATGCTATTGTGAAAGGTGTTTCCCTAACTTCTCCTCTAAGAGGGTTTATTTGTGTACAGGAATTCTATTGATTTTGGTGTTGACTTTGTATTCAGCTATGCTACTAAGTCTGGTTATTAAATCTAGATGTTTTCTGGTAGAGTTTTTGGGATCTTCCATGTAGAAGATAATTCCACAAATAATGTCATCCACAAATAATGATACTTAAATTTCTTCATTTCCCATGTTTATTCCTTTTATCTCTTTCCCTTGTCCAATTGGTCTGGCTAATGTTTCCAGAATTATATTGAATAGGTGTGGTGATAGTGGACATCCTTGTCTTGTTCCTGATTTTAGAGTGAAAGCTTTTAGTTTTTGACCATTTAGTATGATGTTGGCTATAATTTTGTCATAGATGACTTTTATCAAATTGAGATAAATACACTCTATTCTATTTTTCTTTTGGGTGTTTCTCATGAGTGCATATTGGGCTTTGTTAAATGCTTTTTCTGCATCTATCGAGATGATCCTAGCATTTTTGTCCTTGGCTCTGTTGATATAGTGTATTACATTTATTGATTTACATATATTAAAGAATCTCTGCATTCCTGTGATGATTCCTACTTGGTCATAGTGTATAATCTTCTTGATGATTTGCTGCATTCTGTTTGCCAGTATCTTATTGAGGATTTTTGCATCTATGTTCATTAGGGAGATTGACCTATAGTTCTCTTTTTTTGGTTGGGTCCTTCTCTGGTTTTGGTAACAGTGTAATACTTGTTTCCAGGATTTTCTTTGGGAGTATTGTTTCCCTTTCCATTTTATTAAGGAGTTTGAGGAGTAATGTTATTATATCTTCTCTAAATTTCTTGTAGAATTCAGTAGTGAATCCATCAGGACCTGGGATTTTCTTTATTGGTAAGTTGCTAATTACGTTTTCAATGTCATTGACTGATACTGGTTTATTTAGAATTTTTATATCTTCTTGTTCAGCTTTGGTGGTTTATATGCATCTTGGAAACTGTCCACTTTTTCTATTTTCTGTCTTCTTAGAATAATGATACTCAAAGAAGGTACTAATGATCTTTTGGATTTCTGCAGTATCTGTTGTGATTTTACCCTTTTCATTTCTAATTGTATGAATTTGACTCTTTTATTTCCTTATTTTTTATAAGGTCAGCTAAGGGTTTGTCTGGTTTATTTAATCTTTCAAAGAATGAGCTCTTTGATTCATTGCTTCTCGGTATTGTTTTGTTAGTCTCAATTGCAGTAATTTCTACTGTGATTCTTAGAATTTCTTTCCTCATATGAGCTTTAGGCTTGACTTGTTCTTTTTTTTTCTAGTAGTTTGAGGTTCGGCATTATTTTGAGCTCATTCTGTTTACCTGATAAGAGAATTCACCACTATAAATTTCACTCTTAGGACCACTTTTATTGTGTCCCATAAGTTCCAGTATGTTGAATCAGCAATATCACTTAATTGTATATACTGTTTAATTTCTCCCTTAATTTCATCTGTAACGCATTGGTTGTTCAGTAGGGTGTTATTTAATTTCCATGTGTTTATAGAATTTTTGCGGTTTCATTAACCATTGATTTCTAATTTCATTGCACTTGATCTATTCTATCAGTCTGTTTCTTTTGATTGGTAAATTGAGACCATTTACATTGATGGTTATAAATGATATGTATTTCCTTATCCTTGTCATATTATTTTCTTTTTTATTTTTATTTTGAAAACAATAAAACCAAATGAGAAAAAAGTGAAAAAAAAAAACCCGCGACAACATAGGGTCATTCAAAACAAAAGGATGGACATAGTACATAATTTAAAACCACAATACAAGGTGATCTACAATGGTTACCATGATGTCTCTTGTTATCTTCAATAGCATCACCCATATCATCAGGTACAATAAAATTGAACATAGCAGTACAGAACAAAATCAATTAAAAAAAACATTGGAGACTTTATAGAACTTCAAAACAACGTAATAGTCAAACCAGAATGGGTATCATAGTCAATCCTATTGTCTTCATAGTTGCCTATACTCTCAGACTTGATACTATCAAACATAACAAATTCGAATAAAATCAGTAAAGACAAGATGGCAATTGAACAAGACAGATTCAAATAAAATCAGTCAAAACAAGGCAGTGAAAGCAATACAGGGTTTCAGATTAAGTTAATAGGAAATTAAAAATGGTTGCTGTAGTATCTCCTGCTATCTTTGGAATAGCTGTCTATGCCCTCAAATCTAGTACAAGTAGACAAACTGGAAGAAAATATAACCAAACAGAGCTATGAAAACAATATGAGCTTCAAATCATGATACAATATTACCAATGTCCTCTGCCTTCCCTATTTAGACAATTCCTCCCCTTTCACTTTCCCAGGGTGCATTGCACATTTTGTATCCCACTAACACCTTTAGTTTTTAAACTAGGGAGGCAACACACTATTTACCTAAGTGATTCAGAACCTTTTTACCCCTGAGCATGTTCTCAAGTTGTATCCATTTACCTATAAGAGCCTCAAGGTTTTCCTTCCTTATAGCTGAGTAGGTCTCCATTGTATAAGAGTGTCATGTCTTTCCAACCAATCTGTAGCTGATGGGCGAGCTACCTCCACTTTTTTATGGTTAGAGCATTATTTTCTCATCTTTGACTTTCAGTCCATAAACCCTCTTTCAGGTTAAATATATTTCTTATATAGAGAATCTTGCTGGACCCTATCTCCTGATCCACTCTGTCTGTGTTTCTTTTTATTAGTGTATCGTGGCTATCCATGTTAGTGATTATGGCTGATCTTCTCTGTCTCATCTCTGCCATGCTATTTTTCTGCCATTGGTTGTTTACTTTTCCCGCTGGTTCCACTGTCTGCCCCGTTCAGTAGGCCCCCTCTGCCGCTGTTCCTGAAACCATGGTCTTTTTTTCTCTCTCTCTAGAACATCCTTCAGTATTTTTTGTAGGGTTGGATTGGTGGTCATGAACTCTCCCAGTTCCTCTTTGTCATGGAAGCATCTTATTTCTCCATTAATTTTGAGAGATAGTTTTGCAGGGTACATCAATCTGGGTCGGAGGTTATTTTCCTTCAGGGTTTGGAATACTTCGCTCCAAGTTCTTCTTGATTTGACAGTTCGTGATGTGCAGTCTGTCGTGAGTCTGATGGGTTTTCCTTTATAGGTGATCTGTTTCTTTTCTCTGACAGCTTTTAATATTCTGTTCTTGTGTTGAATTTCTGGTATCTTGATTATTATATGTCTGAGTGTAGATCTATTTTGGTGATAGTTGGCTCAAGTTTTGTATGCCTCATTTATCTGGATAACATTTTCTTTTCTTATGCTTGGGAAGTTTTCTTTATTAATTTCTGTAAATAGCCTTTATATTTCATTTGTGTTTACCCCTGCTTCTTCACTCACATTTTTTATTCTTAACTTATAGATTCTCTTGTCATCTTCTAACCTTTATATTGTTACTTCCTGGTTCCTTGTTATTTTTAAGAGATTTTTCCTTTTGTGATCACATATTATAAACCTGTATTCAAGATTTGATAGTCTATCTTTGGTTTCTTTAAAGCAGTTTTACCAGCTTTCAATGGAGTTTTTAATTTCCTAGTAGTCTCTTTGAATTTGTTTCATGTATTCTACTATTTAAAATATTCTTCATCGAAAGTTTCTCTCCTTTTTCTATGTCCCTCCTTTCTTCCATCTGTGTCTTCTTGAGAGGTACTTAGCATTTCTTCCATTATTTTTCTTATATCTTCTTTTACTTGTATTAGAATTTCTGTTTTTAGTTCTTTTATAATGTCATGAAGATAATTCTTTATATCAGATGCTGCTTTTTCAGACACCTCAGGTATGCAACCCCGGATCTCTTCTGTGTTTACCACCCCCAGGCCAGTAGTGTTTGTGTTGGGGGCTGGATATTTCCTTTTGTTTATTTCTCTTTTTCCATGTTTCTGGTTTCCTACAGACAAATGGACAATGGGGGTACCCGGCACTTCCTGTATTGGCTGTAATTACTCTGAAGCATGTTGGCTAGGGATTGCTGCCCTCCCCAGTCTGCTGATGACCACTGAGGTACAAGCAGGGGCGGGGCAGGCTGGACCCTCCTTTCTGAGCTGGTCAAGCTCTGGGAGTCTTCACCACGGTAAGTGTGTGCCGTGTGGACGGGGCCGGTTAAGTATAGTTTCAGAGAGACCTTGTCCTTTGCTGTTGGATTGCACACAGAGGTGGGACTCACTCCTAACAATTCTCACCAATGCGCTCTGCACTAGGAGTGGATGACTGAAGCCACTGCAGTTCTGGTTCCAGGTTTATCTGTCCTGACTCAAAAATGCAGCCTGGCCCCTTGACCACTCCTATGGGAGGACTGATTTCCACACAGTCACTGTGAGCCCGTACAGATCTCCAAGCCAGATCTGCCCTCCTCCTCTCCCCTCTGTGACCGCTTCCTCCTGCTGAGGACCTCAGGCTCACTAACACCCAGCTTCACTGCAACCACACCTCTCCAATTCCAGCGGCGTTTTGTACACAATGGGCACAGCTCCGGTGAGAGCAAGTCTGGGTACATCCTTCCATTCACGATTTTCATTTTTGTTGTTGATGTTCTTTTTTTCTTTCCCTTTAGTTTGTTCCTGGGTCAAGAGGATCCATCTCCCTCTGTCAGTTCTTCTCCAAGATGTTTTATTCGGCATCTGAACTGTTTCTCTCAGAGATGCTCCCTATTTTGCTGCTTCCTGATCTACCATCTTTATCATATTATATTCTGCTGTTGCTTCCTTGTGTTTCCCTTCTGTTTAATTTCTTACCCTCCATGGTGATTTCTTTCTGTTGGTGTTCTTAAATTTTGCACACCATTATCTCTTTCTAAAATATCTTTCAGAACACTCTGTAGAGCTGGTTTGGTGGTCATGAAATTCTTCAGTTGTTCTTTGTCAGAGAAGTATCTTATTTCGCCATTAATTGTGAAAGGTAGTTTTTCAGGATATATCTTTATGTAGAGATGGGAAGTTAATTTCTTTTACAATTTGGAATACTTTGAAATACTTCACTTGAAACTCCCCTTGACTTAAGGGTTTGTGTTGAGAAGTCTGCTGTGATTCTCATGGGCTTTCTTTTATAAGTGATTTGTTTCTTTTCTCTAAGAGCTTTTAATATTTTGTTCTTTTGCTGAATCTCTGGAATCTGGATTATTATATGCCTTGGTGTAGATTTATTTTGGTCAAGGCTAATTGGAGTTCTATGTTTCACTTATTTGTATGTCAAATTTCTTTTCCATGCTTGGAAAGTTTTCTGCCATTACTTCTTTGAACAGAATTTTTATGTTGTTTATTCTGACTCCTGCTTTGTCATTGAGTCTGATCAATGTTATGTTGTTCTTCTTTGCATCATCTTGAAGCTGTTGGATTTTTGAATGCTTCCTTGCTATCTTTAAAAGATCATTCTTTTCATGACTGCTAGCTACAATCTTATCTTCTAGGTCTGATATTGTGTCTTAACTTTCATTTATGTAGTTTTTGAGACTTAAACTGGAATTTTTAATTTCCTGGAATTCTGTTTGAATCTGTTTCATGGATTTCATTTCTTCCCTGTGTTGGACATTCATGGTTTCCATCATTTTCCTATGTACTGCATTTTTTGAAATCTGTGTGTACTCTAGTTTTGTTAAGCAAGTCCTTCATTATGGTCATCATGTC
>PVJX010021940.1:0-31237 GCA_004027295.1 Dolichotis patagonum | reverse complement strand
AACGTGGTCCTTGGCCTCCTTCCTTCCCATGTCCAGTCCACCCGGAGCTCCTGTTGGCTGTTTCCAAAACATGCTCTGTGGTCAACCATTGCCTCCCCATCACCACCCCGGCCGAGCCACCCTCTCTGACCCATGCCACTGCAGTGGTCACTCTACTTCTTATCCCTGAAGTGCATTCTCTCCATGGCAGTCAGCAGGCTCTCTGTGTTTTTTATTTTTAATCCAATTGTCCATGAGAATGTGGCACCCTGGGTCAGAATGTCCTGCAGCTTCCTGGTGAACTACGTGCAATCACAACCCTTCCTAGCACCTGCAAGGCCCTGGGTGACGGGGCCCCTCTGGACTCACCCCTGCCTGCCGCCTCATTCCCAGGCACCATGGCCAGGCCCCAAGAGCACCTAGCTCCTGGCTGTGTCTCCTTCTCTGCATCCAGGCAGACCTTCATGACTGCCTCCACGGGTGACCTCCGAGAAGGGACTCCTGAGGCCGGATGGGAAAGTCCGCACCCCGACCCCATCACTATGCCGTGGAGGTGCTCACACTGGGCTATGCAGAAAGACCAACTCCAAGGTGACCCCGGAGGGTTCTGACCACCAGCCAACATCAACCACTGGGCAGGAGGCAGGACGATTCCAGCCCTTTGGCTCCCAGGGCGACGGGCTTCACGTCTTCCAGCCGAGGCCCCAGACACCGAGGAGCAGAGTCCCACTGTTCCTGCTGGGTTCTGTCTGAATTTCGGACCCACAGACGCACACTGGGACTAACGGTGGTTTTTTGTTTTGTTTTGGCCATTTTGAGACAGGGCTTCATTCTGCAGTTTAGGCTGGCCTTGACCTCATTTTGTAGCCTCAGTCACTATGATCCTCCTGCCTCAGCCTCCCGAGTGCTGGGATGACAGGTGTGTACCGCCATGCCTGGCCTCAGATAACTGTTATTACTGCTTACCAAGATGGTTTTATGCAGCACTAGTCGCCGGAATCCCACCCATCCGAAGCTGCCACCTGCCTCTGGCACTTTTTTCCGATTTGCCTTGACTGCCTGGCGTGTGTGTTTACTGTCTGCTGCTCCTCACTCTGTAAGTTCCGAAGTACGGGAACGGCTTCGGTTCTGGACCCCATGGTATGGACCTTCAGCACCCAGCTCCCCGGCACACAGCAGGTGCTCAGACGGGCTCTTCTGTTTAAACAAACAGCTAAAGGCAGGTGGAAGGTGCCGGAACCACCACTAAGCCTGGGCCTCTTCTTCCCATTCCAGCTGGGAAGGTCTCTGCCTTCCTCACCAGCCAGGGTGAAGCGTTTCGCGGTGATGGGCCACGTTTACAAACCTTCCCTTCCCTTGTGCTACAGATACTTATTTAGACACCCATGATGCACCTGGTACCGCACTGGATTCTGGGAGACAGACACAGTGAGACCCAGGAAGTAGGGACGGTGCAGTGGAGAGGCACAGGATGGTGGGGCCACAGATTGTGGGCAACGGGGGTTTGAGCTGGGTCTTGAGTGACGAGGGGGGCTGTAGGGAGCAGCTTTCAACAGCAGAGATGTGCAGAGGACTCGAGGGGCTTGGGGTGCAGTGGGGCAGGGGAGGGGAAGAGGCTGCAGGCCCCTGGAAGCCATTGGCTGGGAAGCAGGTGCTCCTGAGGCTGCAGTGGGGTTTGGATGGGAGAGTGGGGCATTGCACGGCCAGGCGGGGCAGGGTAGGCAGGCTCGGAGTCACAGGCTGGACTCTGGGACCAGTCCACTTCCTGGCCCCTATGACCTCACATAGGTCACTTCCCCCTGAGTCTCAGTTTCCTTGTTTGTAAAAAGAGAATACAAGTGGCTGCTGGTCAGGGTATTCTGAGGACCCAAGAGAGGACACAAACACAGGCTGTGGGCAGCTCCAACACGCACAGTCCTGATCAAAGAGCCTGCACCTCGCCTAAGCAGAGGGGTCCAAGCCTGAGGCTGTGCACACAGTAGGTGCCCCTTAAATGCCCATGGGACTAGAGCGATACAGCAAAAATAGCTTGATTCTGCTGAGCCTGGCACAGATGACTTCTCTCAGACGGGGAGAGAAAGTGAGGGGAGACAAGTCCTGACTCCAACTGCGAGCAACTCAAAGAACATATTTTTCAGTAAGTCAAGGCAAAGCTCGAGGTCGAGGAGAACATCTGGCTAAGTGAACTAATGGCTTTGGAGAAAAGGAGCCTCGCTTTGTGCAGACGGGAAAAAATTATCCACTGCTGGTTTTAATTTAAGATGAAAAAAATATCTTATTCTATTAGCCTAAATATTGCTCTGCTGTCCAATTGTGTGGAGTTTGGAATAATATTTTTCAAACAGAACTACTGCTATTTCAAGTAATTATGCCGCTAAAAGCAGCCATTTGGGGTTGGGCAAGATCTCATCCTGGTTCCAATTCCCTCTGGTGTCATTTTCTGTTATATTTGAGAAATTCCTCAATAAAGATGTCAAATAGAGAGAGGGCTACACTCCCCGAAGGACAGACCTGGCCCCACTCCAGGACACAGCCACAGGCAAGCCATCTCCACAAGAAAAAAAAAACCTCCTTTACCCAAAAGAAAACAGAAGATTTAACTGCAAAAACCCAGGCAAGAAAATAACCCGTCCGCCACGCACCTCACTCACGTCCGCTACGCAACTCGAATGCTTTCAGTACTTATTTATGGGGTGCTCTGGGTTCTGTCCTACCTACCACCCCTGAGGAATTCGGGGGGCGGCAGCTCCAAGAGGATTGAGAGAGCTGGACAAAACTCCTGGCCAGACTTCTGGAGACAGAACAGCACCTGGCTGGGTCTTTCTCCCACTTGTGATGGCCATAAGCTGAGGTTCATGATGCCCAGAGGGGCTCAGGACCCCAGAAGACAGTGACAAGAGAAGACCGGCCAACGGCTCAGCCAGCCCCTCAAAGCTGCTGCGTGGTCCCTGGCAGGCTTGTCCTGGAAGTTCTGCTGGGCAGCACACAGACCATTCCAAATTCCAGCAGGTGGTTAAGTGACCAAAGTGGCTGGCCGGGAGTGAGGTGGAGTGGTAGGGACGGGGTCAGTCGGGGGCACCCCTGTCCTCGACCTCGAGCTCTGTCCCTGCTCTGCCCCTCTGTAGTGCAGTCACCCTACAGGGTCTCACGTCCACGGAGGGGACAGGGACCGTGGATATCCGGAGCACATACCCAGCAACCTCAGCCACATTCTGGGTATCTGAGACGCTCAGATTCCTCCCCCAGGGGGTCCCAAGTCTCGAGTTCTCAGACAGACTAACGTCACTGAAGTCTGAACCCCGCAACAGGTCAGGTCAGCCGCTTTGGGGTTTGTAAAAGGCCAGCGTGCCGACACTTGGTTAGGAACCCCCAGGCTCACTGTGCAGTGGGACAGAGCACAGACCCTGGCACAGAAATCCCGGAACTCTGAATCCAAACCCGGCTTCCTGCTCACTGGAAAGGAATGCGCCAAGGTGGCAGCGGCAGGCGGCGAGGCGGTGTCGTCACGAGCTGTGCGGGATGCAGGCCTCCGTCTGCACTTCTGTCCCGAGTCCCGAGGCTGTCGGGGGCAGGCTGGCTGGCTGTGGCCTCGAGGGGTCGGTGCTGGAGACAATGCTTTTTACACCCCAGCGCCTCATTTTTACACGTTGGCAAGTCACACGGTGATAACCATAACAAGCACCGTCACCGAGGTGGGGACACACATATGTGCTGGAGGGTCGGGTGAGGGCAGTGGGCTGCTGGCTTGGACCTGTACCGTGATATGGCGAGGACAGAACGCGCAGTCCAAGACAGAACCTTACACCCACCCCTCCCTCCTGTTTAATCCCCACTCCTCTGCGGCCAGAGTGACTGACCCATTTCTCAGCTGGCAGGGGACTAAGGTTGACAGGGTCTGAGGAGCTGGTCCAGAACTCCACAGTGTGCATGCACAGGGCCACCAGAATGTGAGCTGTCACGTTCCTCCAAGCCCAGTTTGCCCTTGGAGCATGATTTGTCTTGGCCAGTGTGTCCTGGGCTCCCTCGTCCTGACACCATACCAGCGGTTCATGGGTAAAGGGGCTGGGCCTCCCAAAGGTCAGGCTGGGCCTCCCAAAGGTCAGGCTGGGCCGCAGCCCGCTGGAACCGAGGTCTCATTGCTCTGAGCCAGAGTTTAGTCTTGAGGAGGAAAAAGAACAAACAAGAACTCTGTTGGGAAGGGTCTGCCCGCAGCCGTGAGCCAAGAGGCCCAGAAAGGTCCTCTTCTTGGCGGCCCTCTGCGCGTGCTGGAGCCGTGGAGAGTCAGTCAGAGGCCGTACTCAGAGGTAGTGGAGTGGGGTGTGATGGGAGGGGGGTCCTGCCCAGCTCCTTAGAGTCATCAGAGTGACCAGAATCCAGCGTGGACACGTCGCTGTCGGAGCAAACATCGGCATGGACCTTGCCATCAGTCTGCAGGCTGGTGGGCGTGGGCACTGCTGAGACCAACACACGAGCATGCTGGAGCCAGCAGGGCACCCCGAGTGGCAGACACAGAGCGCAGCCTCCTGGAACCCCGAAAGGTCCTGGAGGCATCCAACCAGCCCATCTCTCCCGGAAGTCGGTGACCAGATGGTTTCCCGCAGCATGCTGGGTGGTCAGTGCCTGGTTGCTGCCCTACATCCGTGATCTCCTCGAGTCCTCACAGGACAGGGATGAGGCACTCCATTTTCCAGGTGGGGAAACTGAGGCAGGGAGCAGTGGGGAAATGGGGAAGCCCCAAACTGCCAGTCCCCACGGCCTGTCCTCTAGGCCACAGGGGCCTCCTGCCTGCTTCTCACTTCTCAAACCATCCCTTAACACCAGGTTGCAAACACCTGGAGAAGGGCTGAGGGCGAAAACACCTGGACACGACTTCACCTGCTGTGCGGCCCAGTACAAGTCACACTGCTCAGGGGTCCTACCGGGCTCTGCACCCCTGCAAGTGCCACCCTCCAGCACACCCTGAGCCCAGCCTGGAGGAGCCGCTGCCCTCTACACGGTGGGCCCTCAGCCTCGAGAATCCCCCCAGCCTGGACACCCGCTTAGTGTCGCTGCCTCTTCGAAGCCCCCACTTTCACCCCCATCTTGGTTTAACCTTTTGCACAGGCCCTTCTGGGATTCGGTGACTTGCTGTGCAGACCTCCGTTCCTGCACTTGTTGGGGGGTAATTACATGTTCACAGATCTATTTCCCGTAATGAGATGGTCTGAGGCCCAATCTGCGTTAAACAGAAACAGGCAGGGAACTCGGAGCCCACCATACCAGGAAGAGGCCAAGTCCCCGAGCACGCGGGCGTCCAGCTGCCCGCCCCACGCAGCACCCACAAGCGGCCAGCAGGCATGATGGGGGTCTGCCGAGCCCCTTGAGAAGCACAGACCACAGAGGCCGTAAGTCCAAAGGATCTTTAAACCCTGTAGCTCCACTGTGGGAAGCGTTCCTTCAGGAACGTTTAGGAGAACATGAAAGAAAAAGTGTTCTGCTCAGAATTGCCTCTGGCTTCTGATAGAAAACATAAAACGGAGCCCCCACTGTTGGTGGCCTCATCACCCAGAGTAAGGACAGCACCTGTGTGCTATTTAGCACCTAAGTGCCCTTTGTGTGGCTTTATGTCACTGTTCCATCCTCTCACACAACCTGGTGACGTAGGCAGCACTGTGATTCTATCTACGTGGTGATGTAGCTCTGCGGCCACGGACCACAGGGCCGCAGGCGGCTGGCTGAGAGCCCTGCGCCAGGCCTGAGGCTCAGCGGCTGGGACACTCTCTGGGTTCCTGCTCGCAGTGGCCCTGGGAACAGCTGCTCGGACAGCCTCCCTCCACCAGCAAGGGACCAAGACCCAGCAGGTCAACGGTGTACCCATGGCCACACTCCTGCCAGACCCACGCTCTGCTGCTGTGCCCATTACCCAGGAGCCAGTGGCAGGAGAGGCTGGGAACAGGCAGATTGACTCTGACAGACAGCCAAGCACTTTCTCCCGTGAGACACTGTTCTCCGTGGGGCAGGCTGGGAACCACATGTTATGTGCTGAGCCAGCAGATGCTGAAGTTCTGGTTCACGGTGCTTGTTTTGATTTTTTTTGAGACAGGGTCTCCCTGTGTAGTTCAGGCGGGGCTTCAACTGACAACATATGTTGCCTGGGTGGCTTTGAATGCATGGGAATCCTCCTGCCTCAGCCTCCCTAGCGCTGAGATTACGGGGGTGCACCACCCCACCTTCAGCACTGGTCTGACCTTTTATGGAAATATGGCCTTGGTGGATGATCAGGTGAAGACAGGGTGCTTCTGGTGGGGGAATTTGGGGACAGAGACAGTGGGACGGTGCAGAGAGCATCACCAGCTCCAAGCCACAGAATGCTTGAGGTTACCACGTGCTAACAGAGGGGCCTGAGGCAGATAGAGCCCCAGCCTTCAGGTGGAACCACGCTGCTAATACCTCAATTTTGGGCTCCTAACCTCCAGAAATGTGAGAGCATAACTCTTTGTTGCATAAGCAGTTTTTCACTTCCTTATGTCGGTCCCCAGAAACTCATGCAGTTATTAGCAATTCATCAGACTGTGATGCAATGAGGAAAACAGTGGTGACAGGGGCCACTTGAAGATGCGCAGAGTGCCCGGGACATCAAAGAGAAAAGCAAAGGGCAAAGTGTGCTGGCTGTCTGTCCAGCAGTGCGGTGAGAAGACAGCGGCGCATAAATACACCAGCAAAACTGAGGCGCTTCCCGATCTTTCCACCGCTAGTCTTTTGTTTCCCACTTTTACTCTTACACACCTTACAAAGCTGGCTCACAACATTTAAACCGTGAGAATATGGAGGTATCCAAGATTATGGGGCTGTGTCCCCTTAAAATTTTTACACTGAAGGAATTTGATCCCTAGTACTTCTAAATATGATTATACCTGAAGACAGGACCTTTAACGAGGTAGCTAAATAACAATGGAGTTGTTAGACGGGCCCCATTCGATGGAACGGGTGTCCCCGCCAGGACACAGAGAGACGTGGGGCACAGCTGGACACAGCGGAAAGACACAGCAAGAAGGCAGCCACCCTAGAGTCGAAGAGAGGGGCCGCAGAAAGACCAAATGTGCTGGTACCGACATCTTGGCCTTTCGGTCTCTAGAACTGCCGGACCAGTTTCAGTCTGTTGTTGAAACCATCCTGCCTGCAGCATTTTGCTACGGCAACCTGAGCAAAATCAGACAGGGAGCCAAAGGAGGACCAGACTCCCCACGGCTCCTGGCGCTGACAGCCGGAGCGGAGGGCCAGCCAGGTGGGCCCCGAGGACGGGCGGGGTGTCACTCACCCAGGCAGTTGTGTCCGTCGTGTGCCAGCATGAAGCCATCAAAGCAGGTGCACCGGTAGTTCCCCGGGATGTTGATACACTCGTGGACGCAGCCCCCGTTGTAGTAGTCATTCTCACACTCGTCAATGTCTGCAGAAGGAAGGACAGTGAGGCGTCAGAGGAAGAGCTTGGGGGTCCCCCCTCCTGCCACCCCTGAAGCCATTGGGATGTGAGTGATGACTCGATGACTCAACAGGAATCCTAGAGGACGGGGTTGTAAAAATGAAACCCGGGCTGGCAGCTGGCGGCAGAGCAGGGCCGTGTACTGGGCCTATGTGGTGACTGCCAATTCCTACCATGGTGAAATAGGCAAGAATCTGGCTCTGGCCTCCTCGGAAGCCTCGCAGCACCAGCAGTGCGGAGGGATCCTGTCTGTAATCCCTGTGCACCGGCTCTCCTGCAGCCGGGGAAAGCGGGGAGAGTGACTTTACATAGCACTGAAAAAGCGTGATTTCTAGAATGAAAGAGAAGTCCACTAGCTCCCCCCAAATAGTTCCCTTCCATGTGCAGCATCTGAATTTCAACTGCTCCAGCTTCCTTGGTACAACAAAAGCTTCTGTTCATAAACAATGGTCAAGAGCCTCTGGAAAGGTCACCCTTTTTGCTGTCCTAAGTCTTTTTCAGCATTTTCCATCGGAGGTCAAAGGGCTATCACTTCTGGGGTTCCAGCAGGAAGAACAGGGACACGCCCAGCTCACATTCAAGGAGCTGCCTTCCCGAACTCAGGTCCTGGTCACAAGACTGCGTGTCACAGTCTCCGCAATCCCCGCACTCACTCCGGGTGTAGACGCCAGTATCATCCGCCCAGCTTTACAAGGACAGGGAAGAAACGCAGGCACAGGGAGGCTAGAACCTGGCCAAGCTCACACCTAGGAAGCAGAACACAGGGACTCCCATGGTGCAGCCTGGCTCCGGAGCCCCTGGGACCCTAAACCCAGGACAGGACGCTTAGGGCAGGCGTCCAGGCACAGGGAAACTGTTAGCCTTGGCCTGGGGGCACTGGCTCTTCCGGGGCCAAACACTCCCAGGTTTGATGCAACTCAGTCTACACCTTTGCATGACTTCCACAGGTCCAGCTGCAGAAGTGGAAGTTCTGCACTAAGCAGATGCAGAACCGGAAGTGACTCTCACCAGGCCCTCCTGCGGGAAGGAGCGGTCCTTCCCTCATCCCACATGAAGAGTCTAAGGTGGCGCTCCAGCTCAGGCAGCGGGCAAGGAATCAGCCGGTGGAGAGGAGCGGAGCTCCACCGCTTCCTCAAAGGCCTGAGGAGCTGCCCCAGGGAGACCTGAGCTCCCAGCTGGTCCCGAAGGCAGAGCTGCTGGCGGCAGGGGGAGACCTGGGGGCCAATTAACTTTCACAGCAGGGATGCCGGTCTGGAGCCAGATGCTGGCTTAGGAGGCAGGAAGCTCCCTCACTGCCCTGGAGGTGACTCAGCAATGCCCCAACTCCTGCCTGCCAAGGACACCCAGAGTGGACGGGGTGACTTCATGGAAAAGGGCAGAAGTGAGAGAGAAGGCACAGGTCTGGGCTATTTGGCCGACTCCTGGTGTGCACCTTGCCAGCCACAGTGAGGGACACACAAGATAGCCTATGTCTCCAAAGGTCCAAGAGCCAGGAGGTCTGCCTGTGCGGCCCTGTGCATCAGCTGGGAAGCGGACCGCGTTCTGCAACTCCTCTGCCTTGCTCTGAATCCTGAGGCTGAGTTCCCTTAGTGACGTGAGTAACACCAGGGGCTGTGAAGCCATGTGTACCGAAAGGATGCAGAGATTTATAAAAGCAGGGTCTCCAGTTTCCCTGGAGAGGCCTGGATCCACCCATCAGTCACTTCCGCCCCCATCAGTGTAACACTGCAAAGGCAATACAGCCCAACTGTAGTTCCCTGAGGCTCCCATTGCAATGCATACGGATTTCCTTCCCCACTCTTGTCTGATCGAATTGGCTACCAGCGTGCGTTCCCGTATCCCTAATGTGGTCACGGGCTGGCGCCAGGCACTGATTTCCATTACTGTCGGCATGGGCGCCACCTCGGATTGATTTTACGCAGCAGCGTCTCCCCTGGGAGTGGAGACTTCCCAGTCTGGTCCAGGCGGCACACGCCCTGGCAACGGCTTCGGCTCCCATGTGTGACTCGTGTGGGCTTTGTTAGACAAGGCAGAGGGGTTTTCTCTCACTACCCCAGAAGGAAGTGACCCAGTACCGGCTCCTGAAACCTACGCCAGCCCTGCGACTCCCACAGCGACCCTCTGGGACAGGTACGAGGACTCCACTTTTACGGGTGAGCAAACTGAGGTGCAGAAGGGTCGGATAACGGCTCCCGGTCACACGGCAAGCGGTTGGCAAGGACCGGAACCACGGCCTTTTAGTCTACAGAGCGCACGTCCTAAGCCAGGATGTTCATCGCACGCCGGTCACGGGCAAAGCTGCTGTATACATTTGATTTTACCCTTAGGACGTGTACGTAGAGTGCCAAGAAAACACCCATCCTACTTACTCCCATCCTAACACGCACCCCACTTACTCCCCATTCACCCACCCTTACACACACATACACACACTCGCGCCCGTTTGTCTATCTACCCAAACAACTAACTAATTGGCCAATCTGGCATTCATTTATCCAAACAGCCACCCATCCACCCACCAACTACCCATTCATCTATTTACTCCATAACCCATCCTTTCAAATAACCACCCAACCATTCTTTTATTATTTATTTATGTTAAAATAATCCACCGAAATCCAGTGAGTTGGCCAGTTTCATGTATCCAATCACATACGAGCCTATCCATTGATTCAGTAGGAATCCACTCATGTATCCAAAAGTTTATGCACACATCTATCTAAACATTCAGCCAGATACATCATTCTTCCATTAACCTAAAGATCTACTTACTCAGCCTCACATCTGTTCACCCTTTCATTCACCCATATGCTTAACCCTCCATCCATGGATCCAAACACCCACCCTTCCATCAAACACACACACACCGCACCTCCAGACACCTGCCTGCCCACTCATCCACGTATCCAAACACACCCAAACCCTACCGCTCACTCAAACCCACCATTCAAACATCCATCCATTCACCTACCCAAGCGTCTGCTCACTCATTCCTTCGATCACGACCCAGAAAC
Organism: Dolichotis patagonum; assembly: GCA_004027295.1. Taxonomy (NCBI): domain Eukaryota; kingdom Metazoa; phylum Chordata; class Mammalia; order Rodentia; family Caviidae; genus Dolichotis; species Dolichotis patagonum. The sequence goes on along the minus strand of PVJX010021940.1, from coordinate 20,785 downwards.
GCACAAAGTAAGATTTTAAAAAGAACAAGATGTTAGCACAAAGAAAAGAGAAATGAATGAGTCAGTGACAGTAACAGAAATGCATCTGGTAATTCCAGCACAGTTTTTAAAAGGCGAACCATAAATATGGCTGAGTTTCCTAAAAACGAAAGCACAGAAAGACACACAATCTATCGCAGAGTCTCTGTACCTATAAAATGCAATTACACCAGACTTTTAAGGGGGTGATGTCTGAGATCCCCTCACGCTTCCTAATAACGGACAGGCTTATCCTCTGATAAGAGAGAATCATGCATCTCCACTTGCCCGGTATAAGTTCCAGTTTATGCCTACTGTCTGGGTGAAATTATTTCTAGTGATTTTTTTCACTATTAGGATGATAAATGGCCATCATTCTAAAAGCATAATAAAATGACTGCTTTTGAAAAGGCAATGAAACTTCTAGACTATTCCTTCCTCTGACTCCCACGTAGCGCAGGCCACAGAAGATGAAAACGGTCTAAAGAGTATGGGAGGCTTTGCTCCTCACATCTCTTCCCTCAGTGCGTCCTCAAAGAGCTCCCCAAGACCCAAGCAACTCCTAAATGATCAGTTCCTCTGATCACACCCGGGTGACAGGGGTGACGTCCTCCTGCAGGCATCTGTGACAGTCAGCTTAACCTTCCCAGCACCCAGAATGCAAGGCACCTGCTCTCAAAGCGAAACTTCCCCAGTTCCTCCTGCTTGTGTCTTGAACTTTTGTTTTTAAAAATCACGAGAACCTCTTGCCTTACTATAGAAGACAGAAATGTACAAACTAACTTAAAAAAATCTCTGCCAAAGCAAGTGGACTTATGATGACCCAGAGGTCACCGACCCTTGGAAGATGACCTCCAGGATAACCACGAGGCTCTGAGCTCTTAAGGACCAGGACAGCTGGAGAGCTAGAGGAAGAGGGACAGAGCACCATTCTAAAAGCATTCCAAAACCTGGTCCAAGGACAGCGGGGGGTGAACTCTGCTCGTCCGGCAGGTAAGCTGAACCCTCACCTCCTGTATCTCCGTGCGTGCGGCCTGACTTGGGTCACGCGCCGAGGAGGTCACAGGGGACAAGGGCGAGCCCTGTGCAAGGCTGGAGTCCTTCTGAGGAGGCGGAAGAAGGAAGCAGACGCCCTGGAGACAGCACGTGCGAGGACACACACAGGAACCCGAGGAGGAGACAGCTGTGCAGCCCCAGAGGGGCCAGCCGTGTCCTGGGGTACGTGGGGTGAGCACTGTTTCAAAGTTCCCCCGTGTTCCTCCAATTCATTAAGGAGGAAAGCAGGGAAGATGTCATCTCCGAACCCCCGGTGGAGACACGGAGGGAGCGGTGGTGACAGGAAGCGTTAACAGGAACAGAGAATGGGCAGGACAAAAGATGTGACCTGCCTGCCGACTGCACCCCACAGGGCCTCCCCTGAGTCCGCTGGCCATCCTTGCTCCTTTCAGCTTAAGAGATTTTTTTTTAAATGTTTGAAACAAAAACTCCATTTCCAAAGAGAAGGCAGCTCCCAAAATCCAATAGAGCAGAGAAAACAGCACGGTGTGCTAACCGGTCATTATGGGATTTTAAAAAGGTCACTGGGTCCCACTTTCTGTGTATTAAAGTGGCAGTGTGCACACACAATCCTGCAGCCGTGACGCTGCACCCCAAATAGGATGCCCCCCAATTAATTCAAGATTGACCCTATCTGCCCTATAAAATGCATATGAATTGCATGGTGCCTGGGTTCTAAAGGGTTCTTCTGCAGCGAATCAGAGCACCTTTTCATGATATTTTAACACTTTTTGGGGGGTATTTTCTTGAAAATCAGGACTGCCCCAAAATCTCAGGATGAGGGTTTTTGAAGCGCTGCAGCCTCTGCTCTCAGAGATCATTACTGGAAATGTCTTCTCATTCCCTGCACCCCACTAAAGTTGGCGTTTTTCTGGACATTCCTCTCGGAGGGCACAGCCCGGCCCTGATAAAGCTCCTCCCGCCAGCTCGGGTGCTCGCTCGGCCTCTCCTTTGTCTGGCGTTTTAGGGGAAACGGCGCACTCCTCAGATCAGAGAGTACTCTGGGTGAGATGTATGGCTTAGGAAGCTGGGTCCTTACTGATGAATAAATCTTAATCCGGTTTGCTGGCTAATTGCGCTCTCGGGAAGACAGTTTCTCGGCTGCCTGGCAGGAAGGATTAAGTCCCCGGTCTCCAGTGGTGCGGGGTTAAACTCCGGGTTTGTAATGACTGAGTAATGAGGCCCAGTTCTCTGAGGACCCCTGGCATCCATCGATCAGGTTTCCCTTGGGCGGGTGGGAACGATGCCGAAGTGGGCCCGGCAGTTAATCACAGGAGAGGTCAAAGGTCATGCAAAACCAACACCAATCTACACACTTTTCCATTCCTAACTGCACACAATGACCGTGGCTCAAGCCAGTGAGTAAGAAGGTCCCCCCCACCCCATTTTGTGATCCAAGATAACCATGGGGTTCCGGCTCCTTGGCGCCCTCTTCCAGCCGCCCCTCACCCGTGTGGCTTTGGGGTGCTCCCTGTGCCTAAAGCTCCTTCCCAGCCCCTGAAGCTTCCGCCACCTCCTGGCAGACACAGCTGTCACCTGGCTCTGGGTCCCATGCACCCCAACAGACGCTCTCCTGATGCTGCAGTCCCGTGGGGACAAGAATGGTGTCTGCTTCTACTTAAACCTCAGAACCCAGCAGGGTATTCCGCCAGCATCTGCGGAAACCTGCAGCATGACTGCAGCCCCGCTGACCCACCGTCCCGCACATGGGGCAATACATAGGCCCTGCACGCAGGTCTCCGTTTTATTACAAGATTTATGAGCATGTCTGCGGGATGTTACAGGTATGCGTGTCGTGGGACGTCGGGATGTGGACATCACCGTCTCAGTTCCTTTCCTTCCTTCCTCCCTTCATCTCCAGATCCCTTTCCCATCTCCACATCCCTTTCCTATCTGCAAATGAGCTTCTCCCAGCTTCCTTTGTGACATCTTAATAGCAGAACAAGCGACACCAAGATTCAGAGACGTGCCTGCTCTGTGCAGGACCACACGGCGGATATGTGGGGATCCCGGAACTGAGCCAGGCGGGCTGCTTCGAAGTCAAGGCTGTCTGGGTCACTGAGGGCTCACAGTGTCCACCTGTGCCAAGTCTCCAGAAGACGCAGGGTCTACTGAGACAGCAGACTGGTGGCTTCCTAGGGCCACAGGGCTAAGGCCTGAGGGAGGCAGGGACAGCTCCAGGGCTGGGGAGTGATGGAAGATTCTAACACTGACGGAGATGATGAGCAATTCTGAATTTATGAAAAGGCACTGCCTCGTGTGCTTGACGCGGGTCAGTCGCATGAGAGGCGAGTTCTACCTCAACGAAGTGGCTTTAAAAAATGTAGAAAGCCAAGTTAACGGCGCTGCTGCTGGCTGGGTCTGCAGGGCCCTGGCGGGATGCAGGGAAAGCTAAGGACATTCATGCTGATGGGCCCTCAACGCCACCTGCTCGGCTGGGATCACGATGGGGCACCCAGGGGACGCTCCGACCACGCCAACAGGAGAAGGGCCGAGGGATCACGCCTTTCTCTCTCGGCAGTGTCCCAGACCCTTGACAGCTGCCACTCCAGGGCTCCGGCCCGGGCCTAATGGATGCTTTAGCAATCTGGTCAGGGAAAACTGACCCTCAAGAGGGTCTGAGGTGACAGTGGATGGGGGCAGGGGCTCTGCTGGCCCTTTCGAGGCTCCTACTGCTCCCTCCTGCCAAGCACGGGCAAGTCACTCTCATCTGCTTTTGGAAAGGTGGCGAAGACGCCTACAGCCCCCGACCTGCAGGCCCCAGGGCCACTCCGCACAGTTGGGAAAGTGCAGTTGCCACAAAGCCAAGCCACCCGGGGACTGGAAGCTGGAACCCCAGAGCTCCTCCAACTCGCTGCCCTGGGCTCTATAAAGGGGGAACTGAGGCCCCAAAGAGAGCAACTGGAAGCCTAACCTCTGGAGGGAATGAGAGCTGCTGCCTGCTCGGGCCTCTGCTCCTGCCCGGAGCCCGCCCTGCACCCCGGCCACAGCTCCTCGGATCTCACCCTTCCCTCCCCAGCCCCCTGCTGGACTCTCCCTCCACCTGTAATAATAATAGTAACAGCCACAGCCCCCAAGACCCTCCGAAGGGCAACTGGTCTAACCCTCGGGCCGTCCAGGTGGGAAGGTCGTGACTTCCTGCTACCCACAGAAAAAACTGTGGCCCAGAGCGATGGATCACCTATCACGTAAGTGGCAAAGCCAAGAGCGAAATGCAAGCTGGCTCCTCATTCTGCCTTCCCAAGTGGGCGGCAACGGCCCAGAGCAGCCCCACACGTCAGCAAACCAGGGATGCGGGGACAGTGGCCGCATTGTGGAGGACCGAGTCCCTGCCTGCCTTCTTTCCTTCCATGCCCGTGTTTCCCCGGGCCAGGCCAGCAGCCACACCGGGCTCATCAGCCTCCTGTGAGCAGAGTCTGGGCCACCCGTGGACAGGACAGGCCCAGGTCCCCTGTGGGGCTGGCAGTGGGATGGGGCAGGTGGAGACGCCACCCTTCCAACTACCCTGGCTGAGGCAGGGTCAGGTGCCATTAAAGCTTGAGGGGGAGCCCGTGGTGCCTGGACCTCCTGCCCTCCCTGAACCTAGCAGTCACGCTTACGCCCGAGGCCAGGGCTGGCATTCAGGTCTTCCAGGGACAGGGACAGGGGTGTGTCTGGGGGACCCCAGAGCGAGAGGACACGATCAATCCCAGCAACTGTCAGGAGTCCAGGCCAGAAGCCCTGACAGCCGGCTGGAGTTGAGAGCTCTCTCCAGGGCCGCAGCCCCGGCCCATCTGCTGGACCCCCTCAGCTCTGTCTTTGAGACCCCCTGACCTGGTCTCACACACACAAGCCCCCCGTTCTCTTTGTCCCAAGGCCTTTGGGGAAGGCCGACATCCATTTCAGTAGCATTCAAAGGTCGGCAAGCCACAGTTTATTTTCTTAGAAATAATGGTTTTTTCTGGTCAGCATTCCTCGGATGGAAAAACAAATACAGCCACTGTAATAAGAAGCAGCCAAGAGGGGGCGAGAAGGCCCGGAGGATGGGTGGGGAGGGGACAGAGAGGGGCTGCAGCCTGCAGAGCTGGGGACTCAGGGGTGGGAGGTGGGGACAGAGGTCCCTAACCCTCAGAGGGATTTAGAGACAAGAAAACACCATGCAGGCACCGGACTGCCTTCAGCAGATGAGGAAACTGGGCTCGAGATGGCCTTTGTGGGTCAGCGAGGCCTCAGACTCGGAGCTGCCCACCTGGCATGGGCCGCCAGAGCTGGAAGGCACGCCAGAGACCCGCTTCAACCCACCTCCTCTTTAGATGCTTCCCCCTGCAGCCTCCAAGAGCCCTCTCGCCTCTGCCCTGGCATCTCTCCTGTCTCTTCCTCGCCCCACTCTACATCTTTCATTTTCAATCTTCATTGATTTGTTTTTTTTGAATGGTCTGCTCCTGTCTTTCCTGATCTGTCTCTCCCACTCACCAGGGAGGTCAAGGGCAGGAAACAGAACTTGGGCCCAGCCCCGTGCTTGGCAGGGCACGGGTGTGCCGTGGGCATTCTAGATGCCCACCGGCAGGGGCTCGGAGAGGTGGACCTGCTTCGCAGGCTTAACTGCCCGCAGCACGGGCGCTTTAATCCTTCCTTGTACAAACGCAGAGGTTTCCTGGGACTCTCCGAGGACCCGGGACCAGTTGTGAGCCACACCAGCTAGTGGATAGTGACTTGGAGTTTTAAGTGACATCCACTCACTTCCTGTCCACCCGTGTGCTGGACTCACGGGCTTTTGTCTTGGGCAGAGCACAGATTAGCGTGCATGACTGCACGTTTTAAGACTTGAAGGGGGATTTCCTCCAAGGGCCACCCCCGGCCTACCTCCTATGGCCTTTCCTGGCCTCCCCGAAGCAGAATTTTATCTGGACTTCAATAAAGCACGTGGTAATGATGATGCAAATGATTTAATAAGGTCACGGACATTATTCCCTAAGAAGTCAATTGGTTTTCAGGGTTTTTTTTCTTTTTTCTGATGTTAAACTAAATGGATCGCCGGGTATGTCATTAGGAGTTTTGTTAAAACGCTTTAATAACTCAGTCTGTAATCTGCCTACCTTCAGTGACTGACAAGGAGGCCCCGGGGATATAGCTTTCAGGAAGTGACTGTTTACACTCATTACATACATGCTAATTTTGTGACCTCTGATGCCCATAAGGTTGTCATTTTTTCTCTTCTCACACACACACAGAGAAAGGAAAATAGTAATACATCTAATATACGGTGGCCAAAACAAAAACTTATTTCCCCTAAGAGTTTTAATTATAGCATTTTGGAAGAGGCCCGAGTTGAAACTTGCAAGTGGAACAAACCCCTTGAATAAATGGTCTAAAAAATTAAGTCCACATAGAAGGGGGTGATGAGGGCTGCTGGTTCAGACTAAACAGTTATTAGCAAGAGGGTCTCAGTGGTTTAAACAAGCCATTGGAGGGTGGTTTACTCCTTGTTTGAGGCCTGGTCTTGATTATAAATGAGAGCTTTTAATTAAGATTAGCAAGACCCAATTCAAGCTATAATTTGGTCCTTTTCCTTAGCAAATGTCTATGAAAACAAGGCAATTAAGGTTAAATGAGTTGAAGCATTTAAAGAGGATGAAATACCCCGTCCTCACCCCAGGCTGCCCCTCTGGCAGAATAAGCACAAACAGGCCTGGCTAATGCAGACCAGGAGGCCAGTGCAAGCTGGTCCTGGCGGCTTCCAAAGTCCCATTGTCATGGGGCCGGTTGAGCTAGGGATGCACAGGCTTAGCCAAAGGAAGAGGGACAGAAGAAGGGCATGTGCAAAGGCCCTGGGGTAGGAAGAATCTGGCAAATCTGAGGAACTAAGAATAGACAGTACTGCCTGTGTGAGGTTAGGGGGGGAAGGATTAAAAAAAAAAAAACAGCACATCATTGCCAAGCTATGGGATGAGTGACACAATTCTAGACCCCCACAGTCACAGGAGCTGTCTCAGAGGAGGTGAGGACAGCAGGAAAGGGACAGGGGAGATACGAAAGGGTCACTACAGTCTAGTGATGGAAACCCCTCCTCGTGCCTTCGGACAGGCTTCTGGGGGTTTGCCATCACAGTGTGGGATTGGAATCCAGCCCTGTGGCCTCTCAGCTGGGCCACCTGGCTACAAGCTGGCCTCCTTGACCCAGTTTCCTCTGGCAAGCTCTGACACCAGGCCCCGCCTCCAGCAGCCACACGGGTCATCACAAAACCTAGGCAACACGGCCTCTGAGGAGGGGTGGGCACAGGGAAGGCTTCCTGGAGGAGGTGACCTATAGGATGCATCCCCTACCCTTCCCTCGGGTGGGAGCCCTCCACTCCCTGCTGGGTCCCTGGAGCTGATCAGGTCATGGCCTCCGCCCCAGAGGAACCTGCATTCCAGGAGGAAGCCCAGGAGAATCTCGATGCAGCATGATGGGCTAAGATGGAGGCGGGGACAGACCTAGAGAGGGAGACAAAGAGGGACGGCCCCTGTCAAACACAGGCACTGGCCTGCGTGGATGCCCGGGGAAGTTTCTTTCAAGTCTGCACACGCATGTGTTTACCCCAAGTGACCTGGCAGGATGTATCCTCCACCTCACTCACAGCCTCACCCGAGTTCCAAGCTGCTCTGCCTGCCGCAGCCAGCACCCCCACGCGTGCCAGGCTGCACCCCTACACAGCTGCGCGCACCAAGGCCACCAGTCCCATGGCAAGAGGGTCTGGCAGCTGCAGTAAAAACCACCCCCAGGATGGAGGTGGGCTGCCCTGGGTGCTGGGTTTGCTACGGGGGGTTTCAGAACCAGCAGAAACTCCAAGGCGACGCAGCTGAGGGCCCCTAATGGGCTCCCCACAGCCTAACTTCACGTCCTGTGAAGAACTGGGTGGGGACTGGAGCTCTCAAGTAATGTTTGCCGTGACCCCTCTGGACTCACTGCAGTCAACAGCAGTCTCTGAGCTCTACAGCATAGGGGGCTTAGTCCCCCCAAAACTCCAGCCCCTACAGAGCCCCCACAACAGTTCAAAGGCTGCAGATGCAGGAGTCCAGAGGAAGAAAATGGGTTTCCTGTACCTCGAAAGTGAGTGTCTGGGTGGTGCAGTGATCGATTACTGATGTCTGCTGCGGGAGGAAGTGGTGGCCAATCTGTCAGCCAGGCACCAAGGGAAGCCTCCTGCCCCATGAATTTTTAATTGGGTCTTCTTAATAGGTGGCAATGTGCAAATGGCACAGATGTCTGTCTCTGTGGGGATATGGATGCACAGACAGGGTTCATATGAACCTCCTCATTATACGGGGTGCCTCACTTCCTTCGGGTTAGCCCCAGGGGGTCTTTGGGAAAAGACACAGCTCATGTTTTGTTTTTCTCCACACATCAAACAGTCTTATGATAACCAACTCATCAACTCATCACGATCCATGGCACCGTGGCGAAGCAGTCATTAGCAGAATCACGGCCATCACCCACATCCCCATCAGCACCATCGCCTTCCTCATCATCGATAGCATCGTCGCCATGAGCAACACAACCTCAGCACCAGAGTCTCCTTCCCCTGCTGTCTTCATCGGCACAGTGACAGCAGCTAGTGCCCCCGTAGCACCACGTATGTGGCAGGCTGTGTTCAAAGGCTTTGAACAGCCTCCCTCACGTCACCCTTATGCTCCAGGAACCGGATACTAAGCGTCTGTCCCACAGTCCATAAACAGACGGCTTCGGGGGCACGCGCAGGTAGGCAGGCCGGGTTTAAACCCAAGCGGCCTGGCTCCAGAGTCTGTACTTTATCTACTTTATGGTCTCTGCTCCTGGCCTGGGCATGGCTTTCCCTGCCTCAGTCTCCAGGCGCCCATCTGTGAACCCTGGAAGTGACCCTCTGCATGGAACCCGGGCTCCATGATGGCACTGCTGCATGTGGCCTCCCAGCCTCGGCCCTCCCGGGAAATCAGTGGGTGGCTGGGTCCCAAGGATGAAAACGCCCAACGGAAGCAGGGCCGGGTTTGAGCGGGTCCTCGGAACCCGCTCCAGCACTCAGTCATGGGGCTCTGGGTCGAGCAGCTGACTGGCATCATCTCTGTTCCCAATGCTGTTCCTGGTACCAACGTGCTAAATGGGTGGACGAGGACTTGCTGCTGACAAATAATCTCAGCCTGCACAGTGACCCCCGCCGGCAAGCTCCTGCAGGGCAGGGACTGAGTCGTACCCGACCGTCACCTCCCAGGTGCCCAGCACTGCGGGAAGTCACACAGCTTCAGCCTTCAGAACCCCCTCGGGGCTGCAACCGCCGAGAGGCACAGAGGACCAGCGAGGGTGGGGGTGGCAGTGACGGTGACAACACGCACAACTGCACATGGTCTCACACACGCCATCGTGAGCCACGCACTGAGACCGGCAGGTCCCCAGGACACAGTGCTGTGTCTCGGTCTTGAGGGTGAGCTGTGGTGGGGAGAGCGTGGCTCACAGAACCAAAGGAGAAACTCATCGAGGGCAACCCACCAGGCGTTCACAGCAAAAGTGGGCTGTGACTCAGGGCTTACCATGGGTCACGAGGACACCACGGCAAGAAGGAGCCTCCCTGGCCCAGGGCTGGGTGCTCCCCACAGCACCCCTCACTGGGCGTCTCACAAGCTCATCTCATGCAAACTCCGGGATAGGGCTCGGGATTTTGCTCAGCGGCATAAGCGCCTGCTTTGCAAGTGCGAGGTTGTGAGTTCGATCCCTGGTACTGCCAAAAAAAAAAAAAAATCCAGGATGGGCAAAGACTCAACATTTCCTGCTGGACTTGGAGGGCTCCAGGGAGCCTGGCAGGAGACTCCTAGGCTGGAGCTAGGAGACGCAGGTGTGGGCCTGAGGGCTGGGCTCAGGGACATAGGGGCCAGCTCGGTGGCTTACACTGGCAGAGCCAGGAGGTCAGCCTTGGCCTTCCTGGCCTTCCCTTGCAGGGCTGGGGTCTGGAGGCCCAGCAGAGGGTCAGAAGGGCTCCTGGAGGAAGCTACAGGCCATGTGGGGTGGTTTTGCTTTGAAGTCAGGGTTCCGGGGGAGTGATCACCCCGGGCTTCTACGGACCCCTTATCCAGTTAGGGACAGGTACACAAAAACAGCATTCGAGGCTTCACCCCAACTGCTTTAAAAACACAAACACTCTGAAACCTGGGCTAGAGTCAGGTCTCCAACATCCACCGTCTGGGGAAGCAGCCCACGTCCCGGGACAGCCCGCAGCCTCCTGCGGGAAGCAGGAGGGGCCCAGAGAGGCCTGTCTGTGACCGCCCCTGGTGGTGCTGGCCCCCTCTGGGCAGCCGCGGGCCCGGGTGGGGAACTCACCTTCACACTGCCTGCCTTCCCCCTTGTAGCCTGGCTTGCAGAGGCATTTGTAGGACTTGGGCGTATTCTGGCAGATGGCGTCGATGTGGCAGTCGTCTGTGCCCTCCGAGCACTCATCCACGTCCACTGCTCCTGCAGGGGCAGGGAGGTGACAGGTGAGTGTGGTCAGGAAGAGGCCAGAGTGGAGTGGACGGGGCAGCTTCGTTGTCACCCCTTCCTTTGATCACTGGGGTGACCAGTGACAGCTGTCACATGACACCCTGAGGTCACAAAGTGGCGACTGGCAGCATCCTCGGGGCAGCTACCTTGGACCAATGCCTTTGGACTCATTTATTTCCACAACAATCCCACTGAGTGTGGCTGTTTTTCCCACTAGAGAGATGGGAAAATGAACTTCAGGAACAGCCTCCCTGCGCCCTGGCCTCCCCACAAACAGTGTCCAGCGCCCTCTAGTCTCCTGCTTCAAGAGCTCAGGGGCACAGGGTCCTTGGAGGAACTCTGATCCAGCCCCTTCGGGTTACAGATGGGGACACTGAGGCTGGGGGAGCACCGAGCAGAGGCCATTGCAGGAGGACCCTGCAGCTGACCCGGTTGGGGATCCTGCCCAGCCTGGAGACGGTGGCAATTCGAGTTTTCCCTGGCTTCCACACCCCAGCCTGCAGAGGCCAGCAGCCAGATCGGCCTCCAACCAGGAGAACCCAGGTCACCTGTGCATGCTCTCCTCCCCGACTCGGGAATCAAGATGTGGACCTGCCTCCCACATCCCAGCTTCTGGGGACGGCTTGGCCAGGTGGACCTTGGCAGCAATCCAAGCTCTCTCCCCTCAGGGTTCTGCTAAGGAAGGAGTCTAGAGGCATGTGGTACAGGTGGGCGGCTCCTGGGGACAGAGGCTGGGTCCCAACACAGAACCAGCTGCCCCGGAAGCTTCTATCCGGCTACGGATCAAATATGAGGAATAAACAGAAGGACCCTGGGGAGCACTGCCAGCAGAGGCCCCAGGGAGGGCTCAGACATCCCCACTCCTCGTCCCTCTGGCTTCATGCAAGACCACTGGGTCTCCCAGAAATCTCTCCCTGCCAGGGATCTGGCTGCCAAACCTGTGGGGGTGCCTTTCCCCAGCTGCCAGCTCAGCCCTAGAGCTCCAGCCCATGCCCCGAGGAAGCAAGCAAAAGTAACGCAGTGGAACGCCCTCCCCACACACGTGTGCACACACTCACATACCCGGGCTCTCTGGTCAGGGTGCTGTGGGGAGGCCACACATGAGGGAAAGAGGCTGGGAGGCAGTCAACAAACACAGCAGGGTGGGTACAGGCAGGAACACGGGCGAGGGCCTCCTGGAGCAGTGGCACTCATAGGCCCCTGTGCAGGTATGGGACTGACTCAAGGCCAGTGGTCAGTGGCCAGGGAGGACTTCTCTACATGCTTCAGGGCAAGGGTGGCACGGCTTCTGGGAGGAGACCCAGGGGCACCCGATCTTAGACACAGCTCCTGCCCCTTCCTAGAGGTCAGTGCATGGGAATGGGGGACTGGAACCTGCCTGGGGCTCTGCAGCCCCCTAGCTCCCCCCACTTTCTAATCTCCCCCTCCACATCAGGAAGGGAGGGGTGCTGGTGAGGGGTGGGCGGGGCTGTCTGTCAGCCGCTTTCTTTATAGACACATCTTCACTGGGAGCAAGGGAGGGATTGGTGGACACAGGTTCTCTGGTCAAACTGCTGCCTGGCCTAGGCTGCAGGACCCCTGTGAGGGCAGCCTGACCTCTATCACAGGATCACTTGGACTTTAGTTTGCTGGTTCTGGGGACCAGCTGCTAGGCTTCCACGTTTCTGGGCTTGCATAGAAGGGAAAAGGGGTCGGGAGACAGAGGTGCACACAGGGGCACACTCTGAAGCGAAAAACCCCAAAGCCTGGAAGAGACACCCACAGACCTGGTTGGGGGGGTGCATGTGCCACAAAACTCAGCATCTGGAAGACGGCCCGGAGAAAAGTCAACCCCAACTCTGGAATAGTGGAAATGGCCTGGCACCTTTGTGCAGAGGGTGACTCCTAGGACTTCCATCACAGTCCCAGGGACCCAGCTGGGGGCTGGTAGGACGCTTCGGACCCGCGGGAGGGAGCGCCCCTGAACACAGGCAGGCTGTGATGCTGCCTTTGCCTAGGAGCCACTTCCAGACAACCAGGGAGCGGAGGGTCAGAGCAGGAGGGCAAGGAGTCCCTGTGAAATCCACAGGGCGCTCTCCCATCCTCACCTCTGCCGCTGGCTGGTCCCCCCACACCCCATCCCTTGCCCCCTCTAAGGTCCACGTCTGGTCCCCCTCCTTCTGTTCCCATCTGCTGTCCTCCTGTGGCTGTCGGTCTGTCTTCTCTCCCCTGCTCCCGTCTGTCTGACCCACCTCTTCTTCGCAGGCATCTTCGTCCTTCTTCCCTCCCTCCCCACACCCTACACCGTCGCAACGGTCCTGGTCCTCCGTGTCCACCCCGGGGTCCAGCGTCCCCACCTCTCCCGCTCTCCACGGGCAGCATCGCAGTGCCCCGGCCCCCTCCTCCCGCCCTCTGTCCTCCCCCTTCCTGCTGTCCAGCGCCTGGCCTTCTGCTCTCCTCCCTGCCCTCCGCGTCGGTCTTTCTCCGGCGTCTTCCTGCGTCCTTTTGTCTGCTCCCCTGCGCCTCCTTTTCTGTCCGTCCGTCCCTCCTGTCCCCTCCCTCTTTCTCTCGTCTTTTCCTCCGCGCTGGCCTCCGCCGTTCGGCTGCCTCTGGCCTCCTCCTGCCCGCGCCCCTCTGCCGGGGGCAGCGCCCCTCCAGGCTCAGGTCTCCGCCCCGCCCAGGCCCCCTCGGCCACGGCCGTCGCGCTTCCTTTTCTCCCCCGCCCCCGCTCCCCATCCCAGGCCTCGGCCCACCCGGGCCCTGCTGCGCCCGCCCGGGGGCTGGGGAGGGGGCGCCCGGGCCAGCCCCAGAAGTTACTTTGCAAAGAGGCGGGGCGGGCGCGGGGTGATCAGAGGTTACAGCCGTCCTCAAGGGCGCGGGGTTGGGGGGGACCCCGGGAGTGCGCCTCCGCCGCACCCGGACACCACAGTCTCCCCACCCCACCCCACCCCACCCCACCCCACCCCACCCGACCCGAGCTTACCTGGGAGCCCGCTGCCCCCCGCCAGCCGCCCGCGCGCGCCCAGGGCGAGCAGCACGCACAAATGCCAGCGCACGGCCGCCGGGCCCATGCTCGCTCCGGGCCGGGCCGGGCCGGCGTGCCGGGCGCGGGACGCTCCGAACACCGCCGCTCCGAGCGCTCGGCGCTGCTGGCCGCTCCGCGGGCGCCGCGCTCGGAGCCACAGAGCCGGCGCGGAGGACGGACTGACAGCCGCACGCTGATTGGCCCACGGTTTCAGTGGGCGGGGCTCTGAGTGCGGCCGACCAATGGGAGCAGACGGTCGGCCCGCTGGTGGGGGAGGGGTGGGGGCCTCGGGGCTGCTCCCTCCCCCGGGGCGAACGGCAGGTGGGGGGTGGGGCCCGCGGGTGCGGGGCTCGGTGGAGGGCCGGTCTGTGCTCATGCCCCGGAACCCTGCAGTTCTGAGCCAGAGGGGTCGAGGGTGGGGGTCAGCACCTTCCACCTCCAGTTGGGACCCTTGCGATGCAAAGGAGGGGACTGCAGACTGAGGCCGGGGATGCACAGAGGCCAGGAGTGCTGCGAGCAGTGAAGACGACGCCTCGTCCACGCGGCCACTCATCCGCGCGGTCATCCGTCCACGTTGCCTGAGATGCTGCCCAGCACTGCCCAGGCAGCCACCACCAAGTCCAGCGGGGCAGACTCGCGAAGACTGCGCGTGCATTTACAGAACTTTTGGCCACTCCCCCCCCCCCCACAGTGTGTGCAGTGGGCTATCGTGGGTCTGGACCTGCGTCCGCGAGCGACAATGTGGTGGGTGACAGATGACAATCCGGGAGCTCCCGCCGCCGCCTGCCTGGCGAGCGACTAGTGCAGCCCATGAGGGCGAAACCTGGGCTTCCCAATCGATGGGTGGGCACTTGAGGGTGGTGGAGGGGACAACCGGAGCATCGCAGTCACCCTGCTCTGGCTGCCCCGGGGTCTCCACCTGACGCCCTCGGCCTTGGAGTCGGCGACCCCGCCCACCCAGCCCACGAGGCAAGGCGGCGAGCCTGGGAATAAATGGCCCCTCTCAGCTCAGGGCTGGACGCTCTCAGGGAAGAAAGTTCAGCAAACCCCAAGGCCCATCTCCTTGACAACCACCAATAAGAGCTCCTTTTTTCTTCTGCTCTCCAGGCCCGGCTCAAAGACAGGACTTTTTCTTTTTGTCCTCTCTGCCTGCTCCAGTGCGGGCCCAACCTTTCCCCTCTGCATCTCCGGCGCCCAGAGACAAATCAGTGCCCCCCCCCCCCGTGTCCACTCTAACTGCAGCCAGCTTGTGGCCTTGGCTTGGTGGCTGAGGCAAACATCCCTCACATGAGGTAACCCAAAAAGGCCAGAGAGGCAGGAAAGGCTGGTCTGGTTTCTGCTAAGTCTCTGGCTCCCACCTTTTCCTCCTGGTTGCTCCTGGCCGGTGTTTTACTTAAGGTGCCCTCCTCCCTATGAGGAGGTGTATCATCCCTTTCTCAATCACGTGGCTTTCCAGTTTCTCCCCCAGAACTACATTCATCTTGTGCATGGGGCAACAGGACAACACCTGTGTTTGGGGGGATCTGACTTACCAAAACCAGTATCCCTTACTGTGCCCCCAACCCTGGCTGGGTATGTGGATGAGAAGGTCCACATTGCAGGAAGCTTCCCAGGCTTTGCCCCCCAACCAAAGTGGGGGTGGAGACAGGTTGTGGCCTATTATACTGTGACTCCCATGGCCCAGAGAGTTTACTTCTATGAACGTTTGGTCCACGGCCTGTCCCTAAGTAATTGCTAGGGTCAAGGTCACTGTGAACCGCCCGCCCCCTTTCCGGATGGACAGATAGAGAACAAGTCCCTCCTGTAGAAGGGAATCATGTGTGGTCAATGGAGCAGAGTCGGGGGGCCAAGTGGCAGCAACTAAAGATGCATATGTGAGCCCCTCGCAAATTCCCTCTGGGAGGTGGCTTACGAAACAGAGGAAGAGGAGGTCACTTCTGCCCCTTGGCCTGCAGCTGGGCATGCAACAGGAGGAAGGGAATTTCCTGGCGGACAGATTGGACGGGTGAAGAGAATGTGCCGAGGCCTATAGAGAAGGCCAGGAGCACACTGCTGAGAGGCCCACATTCCAGAAGCCCCTTGTGGCTGTCCAGTGAGGCCACACTGTATGTGACAGAGATGTGACGCAGGGCCGCCCACAGAGACTGGTGTGCTGTACCAGGCTGGGATGGGTGGATGGGGAAAGAATATAAATGCCAGCAACCAGCAAAGGTTCTCGGTGTCCCTTGGAGACCGAGGCAGGCCATGTCACCTTCCCAGGCCTGCGAGCTCCTTGCCTGGCAAACTCAGCTTCCTGTCCTTAGCAGGTCCTGGCACCAAAGATGCCCTGCTTCTTGCCCCCTCAATCTGAGTATCCCGTCAGCATCCATTGCTCCCCTCTTTGCAAGGCTCACCCCTCCTCTCTGTCCACACCCCAATCCCTGCTCGCAAGCTGGATACAAGGCTTCCCTGGGAATCTCTAATCCCCTGGCTTCCGGCCTCCGGCCCCACCCACTCTGTGCTTCCCCTCTGTCTCTGTCCACACTGGGGGCTCCCGGGGCCAGCACCCTAGCTAGGGCTGAGGAGATTATCATCGCATGAACAAGTGGGTGCCCCGGACAAACAAACAGGCGGACAGACATCAGGTAACCGAGGATGCTTATTGCTCCAGAAAAATGGTCCTGTGGCGATCGGGCGGCCACCCCGACTCTGTGCCCTCTGGGAAGGAATGGGGGTCAGCAGGACCCTTGGTCTTGGGCACCAAAGCAGGTGACATGGGCCCTGGGGCCCTTTGGCTCCCCCTGGTGACGCCTTACATGGCTCTGAAGAGTAGTACAGTTCCCTCCTCCTCCTCCTCCTCCCTTGGCTACTTAGGGCTCCCTGTCGGCCTGTGTTGCCCCGTCTTTTCTTCTGTAGTTTGGGGGGGGTGTGCCAAGACTCCTCCCAGGCTGCCTGGGCTGCCACGTGGTCAGAGGAAGGCAGGGTTGCGCTTGCATGGCAGATGAGTGTGCAGAACTCACCTACCTGGCCTGCAGGTGCCAATCATGCAGGGACACCTTGGTCACAGAAATTCACACTTTTCCCTGTTGGAAAATCACATCTATTCAATTTTAAAAAGGCCCTAAGGGGACATTCGTTAACATTCTGCTCTGTTTCCTTCAGGTCTTTTCCCCATGAGCTTACACATTTTAAAAATTACACTAATTAAATGCAAACAATTACATTAAGAGCCTATTACATGAGCAGCATGTGTTTCCGCCTTCTGCAGGAGCCCTGCTTCCGCTGCTGTTGGACAGGAACACTTTACCACAGATACGATGCACTGTCCTAAGCCAGTAACTCGGTGAGCTAACTGTTATGGCAAAATATACATGACAAAATGTGCCATTTTTAAATAAACAGCTCAGTGGCATGAAGAACACTGACACTGGTGTGGGACCTTTGGGGCCGCCACCTCCACGATGCTGTGCCTTCCCAGGAAGGAGCTCGGTCCCTGTGAGCGCTGACTTCCCATCGTCCCCCTGCCCAGCCCCTGGCAGCCTGGCTGTCCTTACTGTTCCTGGGAATTTGGCATGGCCGTAGTGGACCCGTACCGCCTTGGTCCTCTTGCGTCTGATTCGCCTCACTTAGCAGAATACAGTATTTTAGGGGCTCGGTCATGTGGAGCGTGTGTCCAAATTTGATTTCCTTTTTAGTCTGGATCATGTTCCATTGTATCTTTATGCCATTAATTTCGTTGTCCATTCGCCCATGGTCGGACACGTGGGAATTTTCACCTTTTGCCTCTGATGGACAAGGCTGCTGGGGACGCTGGTGAGAATATCCTGGTTTGAGGCCCCTTTTCAATTCTCTGGAGAATACACTTAGCATGGGGATCGCTGGACCACGTGGTAACTCTACGGTTAATTTTTTTTAGGGGGAGAAAATACCACTTTTTGGAGTCACAGCGGCATTCAGTGAGATTTTTCAAGCACGTGCACCTGTAAGGTCTCCACTGCAGTCAAGATAGAGAGCAGTTTTCATACGCCCAGAATTTCCCCTCAGCCTTGCCAGACAATTTCCCCAGTTCCACAACCCAGGAAATTACCCATCTGGCCCCTTTTCCTGTCCGAGTCCTTTCATTCAACGTGTTTTCTGAGTTTTACTCAACACGTGTGTTCATGCCACCTATTTCCTCTCATTTTAGTCCAGAACATAAGCGTGACAGCTTTAAAAACAGTGTTGAAAGTTTTTATTTGTACGAGTGCAGGTCTGCAGCACACGACGATCGCATTCATCCTGGAGACCAAACAGGTTTTCTCCGGTTTCCATCTCCTCCTCCCCCCCCCGCCCTCCCTCTCATGGTACCTTAAAATGTGATTTTTAACATTTTTGAAAATTGGTTTTCAAACACTATTCTGTGGCAGGGGTGTTTCATGGTTCCCTCACTAGTCGGGACAGCTTCTCATTTTTTTTTTTTTTCTGTTATAAACAACACTGAGTGGGACACGCTTGTCTGGAAATGTCCGGTTATTCTGTAAAATGAGCTCAGAGAGGTGGAATCCTAAGGCAGAAGGGCTCTAGCTTTTGTCTCCCTGCATCCACATTGCTTTTCTGAAAGATGTTACCCAGACCTGTCCATCTGACTTTCTGAGTTTCTCTTGGATCCGTGGCTTCCTCCCCACCTTGGTTCCCCCTGTCCCTTGGGGTCCCGACCTGCCCCCCAGGACCCCACCTACCTGGGCTGCAAGCGGCTCTTGATACCCAAGACTCACGCTGCGCTCTAGGGAGGCAGCACTGTGGCAAAGGGCAGCACAGCTGAGCTGGGCAGGAGCCTACAGAGAAGACACCCGAGGATTGGGGGCACAAATGGATCAAGGGTCACTGGTCCCCTTCCCTCCTTTGCCGCCAGTGTCCAGACACTGGGCCAGCACAGAAGACACTGAGAATAGATGTGGCAGGAGCCGCTGGCCTGGGTCCCCGAGAGTTTCCTCAGGACTTCTTAGAGCCAAGGCCTCTAGTGGTATCTACAGGGAAAACAGTGGTGCTGCGGGCAGCATCCGGGTGGGGTCCCAGGGACCCAGAAAGAAGTCTAGGGCTCTCTGCCCAGGGACCCTCAGCTTTTCCATGCCTGGGGTCCTGCCCCAGAGTGCCACTCTGAACGGAAGATGCTGGTCCTTCTGTGGCCCCGGGCCCAGTCTGTTTCAGCTCTAGACTGTCCCCAGCACGGAGGAGGAGGTGTGAGTGTCACTGTATAATGGTTCCCCGTACACAGTGGGTCACCGTGACATCTATATCTCCGAGGAATGCTGGGGGAGTGGACCCCGGCCAGGGACAGCGTGACCAAGGCCAGCTCTGCCCTTCCGTGTCTAGCCCTGTGAATGAGATGGAGCCGGGGCAGGTCACGGTGATAGTGACCATGGACACCTGTAGGATGGAGTATTCCCAACCTGCTGGGCCTCTCGAGTCCCCTGCTTTGAAGATGGGGAAGTTGGGACTGAGAAATATTAGGTGTCCCTGCCCCAGGCTGTGCTGGTCCCCGCTAAGTAGTAAAAGAAAGAGAAGATTCAGTCGTTGTGATAGCACCTGGAAGGCAGAGAGGAGAGAGTTCATTTCATCTGGAAAGAGACTGGCTAAGCACTGACCCCCTGCCGGACGCTAGGGACATGGGAAGAGACTTGTGCTGCCCAGGGTGAGCCCAGAGGGAGGAGGGGCTGCTGCCCCGTGAATCCCGTGGCAGCAGTGTGGATGCCAGCCAAGGGCCTGCCCCTGGGTCCATCCGTGCTCCTCATGGCTGTACTGCTGATCTCCTACAGCTGACCACAAAAGCCACGGTGGACTTGAGTGGCCACAGCTACTTCACCAGCTGTGCATCCTCAGGGAAGTTACTTAACCTCTCTGAGCCTCTGCTTCCTTCTGTTTGAAAGGAGAATACTCCTCTGAAGTTCCTGGAGCTGGTCCTGCAGCTGGCACCCCGTGAGCACCGCTATAGATATGAGACAGGGCAGGCCAAGGGCCAGCGCGGGAAGGCCAGCCTGGGTGGGGTCAGGAGTGTGACTTGGAGGCCAGGGCTCCCTGATGGCCACGGTCCATTGGAAGGAGGCCGTGGCTGTGCATCTTGCTACCCCAGCTTCATTAGATCGAGAAACACTTCGCTGATCGCTAAAACGCACTCCTGAGTGTGTCCGGGTGGGCGATGGAGGCGGGACCTTGCTTGTGACATCCGTCCCGTCCCTTCCTCTCTGGTGCTGCTCCCAGGCGCCCATGAACCGAGCAGCTTCGCTCCGTCGCAGCCCTGGCTTCACTCCTGGGAGCCGATTCCTGACTCGTCATCCTCGCGCAGTGTGGCTGCCTCCTGCTGCCTGCCCCGGTCCCTGTGCCGTCTGGGTCCCGTTCCCCTTGGAGTCTGAAGCTGTCCTGCACTCAGGAAAGTGTCCACGACTGCACTAGTCAGCTTTCCTGTCACTGGGCCACTCACGCTGACACTCACGGGTTACAGGAGGAGACGTCTATTCGGCTCACGCTTGCAGGGCACCGAGTCCATGGTCCGCCGGCTCCAAGGTGGAAGCAGCATGGTGGAAGGACACAGCTGCGCACCGTGCAGTGGGCAGGGGAACAGAAAGAGAGCAGGAAGGGGGGAGGAAAACCCACACTTCCAGGCCATGGCCCCCAGGCCCGCTCTTGTGACAGACCCACCCCTAACAACACATTTAGCTACAAACTCATTAGTGGACCAACCCATTAATGAATGAGTGGGGCACCCCATGAGCCACCACCTCCCCAAAGCTCCACTTCCAGTGCGTGAGGCTTTGGGAGGGCAGAATTCAATCTAAACCAAGCAGAATCGAACCCTGGGGAGGCCGCACCCCTGTGGGCCCGGAGCCTTGAATCTCTAATCTTTTCTAGCCTTTCAGTATGGAGGCTCCAAGTCCAGGGGCTCCCTGGTTTGGAACTCAGCAGAAGTTGGGGAAATAATTTCTCCTGTGGACAGTCTGTTTATGATCTCCCTTTATTCTTCAAACATCCTTGCCGTGAAAGCCTGACTACTCCATTTTACAGATGCAGGGACTGAGGACCAGAGAGGTTCCGTGACCTGTCTGTGGTGTTCCAGGGCAGTCATACCAGGGAGGTGGGTACCCAGAGAAGGAGAAGCCAACTCCTTCACTAACAAGAGGAGGAGTGTGGAGGTCCGGGGGGGCGCGGGGGGGGGGGGGGAGGGGGGGAGCAGGGGGAGAAGCAGCTCCAACCACTCCCAAACCTCGGGGGGCGAGTGATGAGTTCTCGGGG
>PVJX010021939.1:0-31254 GCA_004027295.1 Dolichotis patagonum | reverse complement strand
ACTAAAATCTAAATGGATCAAAGATCTAAATATTAAAACAGAAACACTAAAACTGCTGGAAGACAAAGTAGGTAAAAACCTCAAAGATATAGGGGTAGGAAGAGAATTCATGAACAAGAACCAAAGTACACGGGAAGTACTTCCCAGAATCAATAACTGGGACCGCATCTTATTAAAGAGTTTCTGCATGTCAAAAGAGGTTTCCAGCAGAGTGAAAAGAAAACCCACAAATTGGGAAAAAATCTTCATGGACAGCGCCTCAGACAAAGGACTTTTGTCTAAAACTTATAAAGAATTAAAAAAAATCAGACCCTCGAAATTCAAAGACGCAGTCCAAAAATGGGCATCTGAAATGAATACACAGTTCTCAGATGAAGAAATACGAATGGCAAATAAATACATGAAAAAATGTTCATCATCATTAGTCATGAGAGAAATGCAACTTAAAACCACACTAAGATTCCATCTCACTCCAGAAATAATGGCCAAGATAGAAACACTACCAACAACAAGTGCTGGAGAGGCTGTGGGGAAAAAGGAACTCTTCTGCACTGTTGGTGGGAGTGTAGACTGGTGCAACGACTGTGGAGGTCAGTCTGGAGATTCCTCAAAAAGCTGGGTATGGAAGTCCCATTTGACCCAGGTATCCCGCTTCTAGGCATATTCCCAGAAGAACTGAACACATCATACCACAGTGATATATGTGCACCAATGTTTATAGCAGCACAATTTGTAATAGCCAGATCTTGGAAACAACCTAAGTGCCCATCAACTGAGGAATGGATAAAAAAGTTGTGCCATTTTTATACAATGAGTACTACTCAGCTATAAAGAATGATCACATTGAGATATTTGTAAATAAATGGACATGACTTGAGACCATTCTCTTAAGTGAAATAAACCAAACTCATAAGGGTAAATACCATATAATCTCCCTAATATGAGATTTGATAAGAGTATATAATACTTTCTGGTAAGCATGAGTCCCCATCTCATAGCTTTGACGTCTTTCAAAGTTTTCAATCATCAGTTGGAATGGTGTTATCCTGTTTTGTTTGACTATATCATACGTGATGATATGAACAGCTGTTTTGAAGAAAACATTATGACAGCTATTACTGATTTAATATTATCCTTCTTAGAAGTCCTACCATGCTTTTTTTGTTCTACTACCATTGGTTCTATCTACCACAATGTGTCTTATTGGAATTTGAATATGTGTGATAGTTTAAACAAATTTTTTTCTTTTTTATCAAAAATGAGATATTATAGTACCCATTGATCATTTTCTGTTATTTGGTTCAGAAAGCCCTGGAATTCCTTCACTATATGCATGGCTTTATAGTATTGTTTTATGTTTGATATTATTGTATTTGAAACCATGTTCAACTATAGCAGAGTAAGAGATATGGTGTTAGATACTGTTGATGTCCAGTTGACTTAATGTAAAGTACTGTGTTGCCTATGTTGTCCTTTTCTGATCTGCTCTGTACTGCCCCCTTTTGTTTTATTCTCTTTCAAATTAAAAAAAAATGTGCTGAGCTGTAACCTGTCCTGTGAATGGAATGGGTAATTATTCCCTATCTTTTCTCTGGGGGAACTCTTTGGACACTATCCATTGACACTATCCTGTTTAACATTAAGAATTTTTAATCCTACTTATCATTTTAGTCATGTTTAACATTTTAGGAAAGTTTTATTGTTTTGATCTTTTAGATGTTTTTACAGAAAACTCAACCTGCTAATTAAGAATTTTATGCAATATTTACTTGTGTATATAGTTTACATTACAAATAGTGTTTTTGCTTTAGTCTTTCTGATACATGTGTCAAAACAAAATTTGCATGAGATAGTGTTGTAAAGAAAGCTTCATTTTATGGTTACTGAACTAGGCAAAATAATAGTCACCATTGTCGTCATCTAACCCCAGCTCCACAGAAATAAAGATGGCACAGTTTAAAGAGCTGTGTAGGGGATGTTACAGGGCATATGGATTTGATAACTTTCCTTACTCAGAGGAAAAATAAAGTATAAAGTTTGTTTTGTGAAATGTGGGAGTTTTACAAAAACAAGGTACCTAACTCAGTCTCCACTTTGCCACAGAAACTCAGGTGTAAGAGCACCCTCTTCTTCTTCTTCCTCTTCCTGGGTGATTATATTTCAGAGGATTGATTCTCAGTGCCTTGAAACACTCCTCATTTATAAAACTGATAAGATTTAAAATGGTCTATACTTAAAGTACCAGAAAAAACACTTGCAAACTTTCTAGAATAAATGTTCTAAAAAATGGGAAGGCAGGGTATAGGACCAGGAAGAATACTATTTAAAGTTCAAACAAACTGAGATGAATGGTGAAGTCTGCTTGGTCATAAATTTACACAGCAAAGTGTGAATTTCTTTAGGGTCGGGAATTCTTTTTGTTTATAGATGAGGTCAAAAGTCAGAGCACATATTAAAAATAGAATTCTGACCTGCAAACTGCATCAAGCTGGTAAGAATTTGTCTGATAATGGCCACTTAATTTTAAATGTATGCCCTCACTTACAATTTTGAAGTAAGTAGAGAAACGAAGTGTAGTTTGTTCATGCAAGCAATTGTGTAGAATACTTTCTGGCTTTTATCTCACTCCCACTCTTCCTCCTCCCACAGTGAGCAGTCCAAGCAGAGATTTGAAAGTTTCCCTGTTTTTTCATCAAAAGGCTTTACTACTCCTCTACTTACTCTTGAGTTTCTGAAAAGTCCAAGTAATGGTGGCTGAGTCCCATAACACAGAAAACTTTTAGATAGACTTTACTTGTTCTCATCTAGACAGTTAGAATACGAGGTGCTAAGGCTGCCTCCACCCAGCCCAGTTGTGTAACATGCCAGAGACGATTCCCTCTTTCTACTGTTACCAGTAACTTAGTTAGAGTGAACTCTGGAACAATCATACTTGCTGAAAGCCCCTGACCCAGGATGACTAAGCATTGTCAATCATTCTTGTCACTTCCCGAAAGACCCAGTGAGAGGCACCCAGACTGGCAGGCACTTCCTTAGACATCTGAAAGCCTGTTGTGAGCAGTGTGTTCTTTGCTTTTTCTGTCATCCCAGCATTATTTTTCTGTTCATGCCATATTTTTGTTTTCTGCTGACATGGCTCTGCCCTGAGTACAGTTTTTGTCTGTTATCTTCAATAAATGTAGCTGCTTTTCTTTCACCATAGTGTGAACCCTTGAGATTCTTTGCTTGCTGTACACAAGAGCCTGGATCTACGTGTTCAATCTATCATTACCATTGGATGACAGCAGCCAGGAGACATCAGCACTGAACAGCTGGGACCCAAGAGAAGTTTAACCAAAACTGAATGTATGTCTGCTGTTTGGAGCAACTTTCTCTCTTCTTCTTTGTAAGGGGAAACAAAAGCACTTATTGTGAACTTGTGGGTAGGAGAATGCTGGGCAAACTTTTGGGGCCTTTGTGGAAAGCAGGAGGACTCCTGCTTCTATCTGGGGTTATTCCTTGCTGTCCATCCTTGCAGCTTGGGACTCCTTTAATGTTCCTCATGCATCTGGGGGGAACTGAGCTGAGTTTTGAGGTGGCTGCAGCTTTCATGGCTTTCATAGGTGTGGGTAAATGAAGCTGAGACATTCTGGCTTGGGTAGGGTTCCTCAGGCTGGTTTCTTAATTTTCCTTGGGGGATGGACAGGCATGGCCCTGGTCCAGCTAATGTTAATGCTTTCCCTTAAAGGTTGTGTACTTATCAGTGTGCCCTGGACTATGAGGATTCAGGTGGCCCTTTGGGTGACACGAAAGATGTTTGTGGGGCCCAATGGAGCCTATAGGCTCACTCGGAGAGGGTGCCCTTCTGCAGTTTGTTCCATTCTTGTCCCTCCTGGGACCCCACAGGCATTCATCTTTCAGAAATTTTAAATTCTTCAGCTTTTTGATGCTGTTCTACTGAGGGAGACAGAGTTGAAAAGCAGAAGGCTACCCTATTGCTTCCTCACACAGAACGGAAAGAAAACTTTTGGTCATTTTAAAAGATGCAGTTTTTCTCAACAGCAGCGAGGACAGCAACAATAGCAATAGGGTATCCTGCTTTCACCTGGATCCTAAAGCCAGTCTGTGGCTCCCTCCTCCAGGGTTTACTTCTCCAATACCAGTTTACACGCTCCATTCTACAGGGTTTTGCTTCTGTTTCAGTAACTGCGGTATCAATTTTATACTCCTGTCTAAAAGGATGTATGAACTATTGTTGTGATGATTCTCTTTTTCCACTCCAGGTGTATCCTTTTGTGTTGTGATGTCAGCCTTTATGGGGCACTTGCGCAGAAAACATTACCAGGGTTTTGGGGGTTCTACTGAGAAAAGTGCTTGCAATTCCTCCTTAGAGAGAATGTTAGATAGCTTTAATAATTGGCTGAGAAGCATTGAGCCTGCAAGGCATTTCACTTCCAGGCTTATTGAGTTTACAGGAAGGACTCTAATAGCTTTTAAAAAAAAAGGCAATGGTGCTTACCTAAATTGGAGATTTCCAGCTACCCATGCATTCATTTATACTAGGGAATGTCAAACACGAAGGCTGCACAGGATCATAGAACTAGGGGACACCCTGTAAGGCTCCCATATGGAAACTGATGCATAGAAAGGGTCTATAAGGTTTCTATGACCTAAACACAGGATCCTATGTGGTGGTCTCATAATACACCCACTAGTGGGTCAGGGAGTATTCAGGGACCCACCTGTAAGGATCCCACACCTGGGATCTCACAGGGGTGTCCCTGTAATATGCTCACTATGAGTTGGGGATAAACCCAGGGACCAGTCTGTAAGGATTTCACTCTGAGAACCCTTCAGGGGTAGTCCTGTAATATTTCCCATTTATGGGTTAGGGATGAATGCAGTTACAACTTGTGAGGATCCCATAACCCAGTTTTGGTGCCTCCTGTCTGTTGACCCCATAGGAAACGCCTCATCCATTCCTTCTCATTCCCAACTCAAATGGCTTATTACCTACTTGGAACAGTTCCATCTCTAAAATCCTCCAAAAAATTATTTTAAATCTTTGTGTAATAAAAATGACCTGTGTAGTCACTTGGGAAAGATGACATATGGCCACCCATTAGCAGGTTAAAATACAATGTCACATTGCATTTATTTCTTTATTGTAAGAGACAGCAATGTTGTCAGAGATACCTATGTTCAAGTCTTAATGATTGTTATAACTTGTCTCTAGATATCCCCCAAAGCCTTTATGTGCTCGTGACTGGGGTGCTGGACAAAGCAATGTCCTCTAAAGTCACTAAACCCTTGGAAGTCCTGTCAGGACATAGGAAAAGACAGTTGGCCTTGTAAGAGGATCTGCTTTAATTTCAGAGAGGGATGATGTCACCCATCACCGTGGCATCAGGGAGGAAATGCACACAGCAAATGATGGTGCTTCAGCTTGCCTATGTGACTTCTACCTAAGCCTATTCCCATCACCTTACATGCCCTTCAGGTTACTCTAGAAGTATCAGTCAAACAGGTTATACTTCTGTCACACTGGGGTGATTATTTAGTTGGAGCCTCTTATTGAGATGAACTTCCATCCCATTCCAATATTGTTCTGAACCTTAAAGGCATTAACCAGACAGTTTTATCCCTCACTCTAAAGTGACATTTAGAAGATTTTTCTTTTCCAAAGAGCCTTTATGGTGATACTGGAGCAATCTGTACCTGTAATTAGAAGAGATATACTCTTCCTACTCAGGGCCATTCTAACACTCAAACCTCTGACAGCCTGTGTCCTCATTTTTAGGGCCCTGGCTAGCTGGACCTCATGGGGCCTGATGTCTCTGATGGGTTGATTCCCAAACATGTTACCACAGTACTCTGGGGAGGGCTGTCAAAGCCACTCCAGAAGTCATTCAGCTAAAAGGCCCTAATCTGAACCCTTAAAAGAATCAGTATTACCTTATACAAGAAGCCAGGTAGAGGTTAAAGCCCATTATTGATAAATTTTTGGTTACAGGATTACTGGAGTCATGCCAGTTTCTGTATTGAACACTATTTTCACCAATGGTCAGGCCATTAGGAGAGTGTCAGATGATGCAGAGCCATCAAGCAGGCAGTGGTACCTATTAGTAGTAGATCCATGTGTCCTTTTACCACAGGTCTTAGGACACACTAAATTGTTCTCTGTCCATAATGGAAAAGATTCTCTCTTTTCTGACCTTGTGGATCCTATCTCCCTGTACTTGTTGGCTTTTTAATGAACAAGCTCTTACACAAACAACCCTTCTGCCCCTTCCTTCTTCCTTTAAGGCACAAGAAGTAGATAATTGGATTCACTTCTCCAGGTAAAACCTATGCCATTTGAGATACCAGAAAATGAAGACTAAGTCTACAAACTTCATACACTTGCTAACCAGTAGATACCTTCAGTCAATCAACCCTTTGAACAAGAAAGTTAAATATTTTATTACCATTAAGTAAGTCATGGATAGAGCTAACAAATAGATTCCAGGTTCTTGCCTATGGTAAGCAAAGAACGGCAAGTATAAAGCAATGATAAAAGAAAAGCAGTCACATTTACTGAAGATAACAAGAAAAATGTGACCCTTGAGGTCATTGTTCCAAATTATTATATGACTTCCTTTTTGTTTTGTTTTGTTTTCTTGTTCCCCTTAGGACCTTCCTAGATGATTAAAAAACTGCCTCTAATAGAGCTATACAGCAATGACTTAATCATTTATATCTTTCTCCTGTCTTCAACAGCTTACTGAGAACATGACAGATAACTTAGATGCACTTTCATTTTTCAAGATCACATATATTCACTAGCAGTTGTGGCCACACAACACCATAGGGGACTAGATCTAACCAACAAAACAGAGAGGCTATGCTAGTCTCAGAAATAATAATGCAGTTCCAAAGTGTCAATCAGATTGAAATAGAGACAAAGCACAGAAGCTGGCTGACCACACTTCTAATATCCAAAAGGAACTGTGTCCTGGATTCCCTGGTCAGATATCTGGAATTGGGCTGTGCTAGCTGCTGTCCTGGAAATGAGTTTTATTAAGTCTTCTTGCAACCTTACTATTTAGATCTTGCATACTTAATCTCTTAGTCAAATGTTTCACTCATGTGATAACCATTAAACTACTGATGATGTCCCATGTCCATGATCAAAATCTGCTTCCACATTCATGGCTCATGGAAAAATTCTCAGGGAAGGAATTCAAACAAAGGATCTAGCAATAGGGTCAGTGCCGCTATTCAGCAAGAATAGCTATGAAAGATTGACATTTTTCCTTCAACACGCCTTAAAGACTTTGGGGGGTTGGGTTTTCAGGCATGAATACTACAGTAGAACATTGGAGGCTGAGAGACATCACTTGCCTCTACCCATTTGAGTTTGGGCAACATCCCAGGTTGGTCCAGTCCTACTTTCAGTGTTCATCAGAGGGAATGCTGGACAAATTGTGCTTGTTAAAAGCTGATGACTAAGGATGATTTGGCATTTTGTGAGTCATTTTTGTCAATTTCTTCTGGAAACACAATGAGAGCCACTTAGCCTGGCGTGCCCTTACCTAGAGGTCTAAAGCCTGATTTGACCAGTCTGCCTTTTGCTTTTCCTGTCTCTCCAGCATCATTTTTCTGTTTGTGATATGTTTCTGTTTTCTGCTAGCACATATCCGCCTGGAGCACATTTTCCTTGTTATCTTCAGTAAATGTAAACTGCTTTTCTTTTATCATTAGATTTATGCTTGCAATTCTTTGCTTACTATATGTAAGAGCCTGGAATCTATCTGTTGGATCTATCTACAATATCAAATGATCTTCATTGATATACACATGTAAAGCTTAGCATCAAGGACTGTGAGTGACCTGTAATGCAAATTTAAACTGTAAAAAAGAGTTCCTGTGACAGTGACATATTTGACCAGAAAAAAAAACATAGAAAAGAGTAATGCATTTCAGCTAATTACTCAGCACAAGCACTTAATTATTTGCAACCTTTGATAACAACTTGGGGAGTAGGAGTGTCAGGGTCCCAGGGGTGAATGGGGTGTTTTTGCAAGCAAGATCCCCAAGGAAAACACTCTAAGCATCCCACAAGGGCCGGTGCTCTATCTGTCAATTTGGGGCTGCCAAAGCTGGCTGCCAGAGCACCAGCCCTCTAAATATAGCCCAGCCATCCATGGAGACATGTAGGGGCCTTCTCCACACATTACAAAGAACCATACTGCCCACAACTCTGCCCATTGGCTGGAACTTCCCATTACAGTTTCAACCCAGAGAATTCTCATACGGGGGTAGACAGTGGCTGCTGTCCATAATGGGGTCATGTTAGAGCTGGCTGGACCTATTAGGATACTTGGCATCACTCAAGGTCCGTCTTTCCTTTCTACACAAGGGCTCAGTGTCATAACTTGTAGCCTGTCATCCTGTATGTTTTCCTGTGCTATATACATCACTGGTCCCAATATCACTGTCAGCTCAGCTAAGACAGGTACTTGGGTAAAACAAAATATTCTTTAGGGGCATTAAAACACAGGAAGGGAAGTTTCTGGGTCTGTCATTGCAAATCTAGAGAGCAGGGAAAGCCCATTCTAACATCAGAGGCCTGGCTGTCATTGGTGACCACATTGTTTCAAAGAACATGTGTCTGAGGAAACTGAGACAATCCCAGCAAACTTTGGATGTATAATAAATCGATGGCAACTGCACTGTTCCAGTTTTGTGTGCTTACCAAATATTCCAGCGAAGTGCATGTAAACCCTGCAGCTTGAGCACCTCCTCAGAGTCCTCCCTTAGAGCACCACTCTTACATCAAGAGTATTTCTTTGTTTTTCTATTATACTACACTAGGTTTTCCCCTACTGCTATCTCTATAAAAATACATACTTCATTGTCTGCAGGACAAGGGCTCAGAGGGGAAAAATGGTTACAGCATGTCAGAGACTGTACTCCGGTTTGGAATTTGTGTCTCCCATAAGTTTAAATGTTGAAGCATATTCATCTGTATGGTAGTATTTAGAGGTCGGGGCTTAGAGATATTAGATCTAGACCAAAGCATTCACAAATAAGACAAGTGTCCTCAAAAGAAGAGGCCTCTGTGTTCTCCTCTGCCCCTTTCTTCAGTGTGAGGATCCAATCAATAAAAACAGTTCTATCTTGAGAAAAGGAGAGTTCGTCAGACATTAAATTTTCTAGGACCTTGATACTGGGCCTTCTGGCATCCCAACCTTTGAATGTCTTTTCCCCATTATTTGTGTTACATAGTAACAGCAGCAAGAATCAACTGAAACACCCTCTGTTTTTATCCCTGTTTTTAAGAGTATCAGTTCATGAACTGAGGAAACTATTATTATTTAAGAATATTCTTATTTTTCCTTTGTGTAAGTTGCTCTGCAGTTTTAGGGATTTGCTCTCTTATAGACTGAATGTCAACAGGATAAAATTCAAAGTAAACATTTACTAAAATAATTACTCAAACTTTTTTTTTTCTATTTTTAGTCATTTTGCCTCACAAAGCTTAAATTCATGTACATCTTATGAGAAAATGTTTCTGGGAAAAATGGCCAAGAAAGAGGAAAAGACAAAAACTACCCCTGTTAGGCAAATGGACTGTTAGAACTGTTAGGCAAATGGACATATGAACTGAAATGGTGCATGTGAGAATCCTGTGCAAGCCAGAAGCCTCCAGGCTTTTGCAGCTAATTACTTACAGCCAGGAATCAGCTATGCAGTTTTGTTTTATTCAGCTTTTCTGCTTTTTAAAATTTATTTTCCCTAAATCATACTAGCCATGATTCAAAAAACACTAGTGAACAGTTCAGGGTTTTGCTTCTGTGTACCTGCTCTAAATTGTCCTGACTCCTTATGCCCTCTTTGCCGGTGCCTGGGTATCCTACTACAGAATAGTACTTGTATTCTCTTTCTCCTTTAACCTTCTAGAATTTTTGTGTTAAGTAACAAAGACACGATGCCCACTTTTATGGAATAGGTGAGATGGGTCAGGGACTTTTTGATTATTATCTCAGTTCTTGTTTCACAGTTGCAGAGGAATCCTTATGACTTGAGGGACACTGTGGTTCCCACAAGGTGATTGCTTCTGTTTGGAAGGGGGAACTACACCTGCTCTGTGACGGGGTGACTGCCCCTGCTTGGAAGGAGGAGATAGTACCATGAGGCAGTCTGTGAGTCTGCTGTTTTCTGGAATCTGAGGAGCTAGTGAGTTGGAAGATCTCTAGGCATTAGTGTATAGTTTGTGGAGTTGGATATGGTACAAGCTGGAAACTGGATGTCCCTGTAAACTCTGAAAATTAGTTTAGTTACTTGTATTTTGACATCTACATTATAAAAGGGAATGAGGTAAAGTAGGTAAATTTAAGAGCTAATGCATTTGTAATACTGATATTCCTAAAGCAGATTATATGCCTATATGTAGAGCCAAGCAGAGAGGTTTGACTCTGAGTTTTAAAATAAGAGGGAGGGAAAAAAATTGAGGGAAAAATCTCCCTATCTTTATTTTATCTATACTACCTCAGTATGATTTATTTAACAATTTTCTATTCATATGCATTTACTTTTTTCCCCAGGATTTAGTTATTGTGAAAATTACTGTGACAAGAATATCTGTACATTGCTTTTTTTTTTTTTTTTTGTTCTGTTTCTCAGTGGTAGATATTGAGCTCAGATTCTTTTCACTGAGCTACATATCAGCTTGTTTGTTTGTTTGTTTGTTTTTAACATAAGGTCTTACCAAGTTGACCAAGATAGGCTGATACTTGCAAATCTTCTTTCTGTTTCGGACTCCCAGAGTGCTGGTATTGCAGGTATGCACCACCACACCAGATAAATTAGTATTTTTAATCTTGTGCATCTTTATCCACTACTGTGTTTGATGACAATTTAATGTCTGCAGGATACTTGCAGGTATATCTATCTATCTACCTCCCTTTCTATCTAGCTATCATTTATCTATCTATCTATCTATCTATCTATCATCTATCGTTCTATCTCACATATCCACATATAAATATTACTACAAATATGTTCAAAGATATCAAATGTCTCTTTTAAATAAAAAAAACTTAAAAAAAAGATATCAAATGTATTTGCCTGATTTCCAGTTTATATTCCTATAAGCCCACTTGTCCTTACCATCACAAACATGAAACATTATTGAATATTTGCTCTTATGTAATTGATAAGTGAAATAAGTGTTTCCATGTACTTCTTTTTGTTTGTTTGTTTGTTTGTTGCTTTTTGAGACAAGGTCTCACTGTGTAAGTGTGTAGGCCTTGAACTGGCTGTGTAGCCCAGGCTGGCCTCAAGCTCAAATCAATCTTCTTGCCTCAGCCTCCCAATTGCTAAGATAACAGAATGCACCACATAACCTGGCTTGATTTTTCCACATACTTTCAAAGAGTGTTCATTCATCGTACTCTAAGGAAGTTTGACTACTTTCTTATATATTTAAAGGACCTGTCTATATTTGGAACTTAATTCTTAGCATTATATTCTTTTTTTTTTTGCAGTACTGAGGATTGAAATCAGAACCTCGCGCTTGCCAGGCAGGCGCTTATGCCACTGAGCTAAATCTCCAGCCCCATTTTATATTTTTTAATTTAGTTCATACTAGTACTTTCTATGTTAGAGATAATAACTACTTTGGATACAATAAGATTTTATTTCAATGTCTGTATCTACATCCAAATATATCTAACAGGTAGCACTAATCTAGAATTAATTAATATTAGTTTACGTTTGAAGATTGCATAGACTATGAATAATTATTTCAATATATATTGTACATTTAAACTTGATTTTGACTGTGTAAAAGAAGACTGATTTCCATGTATGGAATGAGTAAAATAAAACTAACTACATAGTTTGGCCAAATAGCCGTGTTCTAATTTTTTTCTGTCCTTTAAATTTTCCCCACTCCAAACATATAAAGTGTTTAACATCTTCATGTAATCTTTTATACTTATTTTTAAGTTAGATATTTAAATAGTTCCATAAGTTATAGATTTGATTCCATTATTTTTCTATTACAGTACATTAATCATCACAACCCCATTTCTCCCATCAATGGAGACAAAAATTTAAGGATAAAATAAATCAATAAATGTATATAAATTGATTTTAAAACTTTCTCTATCATTATTCAGTTTACTTAAGTGCTAGGCAAATGGAATTTTAATTGATTAATCATTATCATGTGTATTTAGTTTTGGTATATTCTAAGATTGTTACTTTTTTCCATTGTTGCAAAGAAGCAGGTATTACTCATTTTTTTAACTTTAAGTTTTATTTATTTATTTTTCGAGACAGTAACTCTCTACTTCAGGCTCACCTTGAACTCACTGTGTAGCTCAGGCTAGCCTGAAATTTGAAGCAATCTTCCGGTCTCATCCTCCTAGATGTTGGAATATTAGCAATGTACCATCACACCTGATTTTAGTTACACAATGCTATTTTAGAGTTGCCTATACTTCTATCTTATAGAATCAAATTATCTTTTTTTTTTTGGTATTTTGGAGACAGGGTCTCACCATGCAGTTAAGGTGGCCTTGGGCTCAGTTTATAGCCCAGGCTGGTCTTGAACTTGTAAACAATTCTCCTGCCTCAGCCTCCCAAGTGCTGAGATTACTGGAGTGTGTCACCATGCTGGGCTAGCCAAATTATTTTTTGATGTATATAAGTGGTAAATTACAGGAATAATTTGTTAAATATTTTTTTCTGATTTTGGTAAAAGAAAGAGTCAATTTTCATGTTACTTTTTGCCATTCTTATTGACTTTTGAGACTGGATAAAAAAATACTAATTTGAGGGATAAATTGCACTTCAAATAGCAGAACTATTTAAAACTTAAGGTTTTCTCCCCATGCTCCAATTTATCCTTTGATTTGGTCACAAGGTCAGTCATTTAACAGATCATTCTGACCCTCCTTTACCCCATAGATGGGCTTCCATCCAGATTCCCCTCTTTTTTCTTTGATCTTTGCTTCCTGGTGCTATCAATAAAAGACCAAGAAGGTTTCATTTGCAGGCTCTCCTTTGAGACTTTCCCATGTTGAGTCTTGGTTGATGGCAGCCACTTTGGACCCTCTTGGAGTTTGGACTGGACACTGACTCTGAATAATCTTCAGTGATCTTTCATCCTTTTCACCAGATCGTGTTCCTCAACTGTGACATATATTAGTTCATACTTACAGGTTGCAACGCACAGTGATAAGGTTTTCAACATCTCTTAAAAATTTAATTTTGACCCTGTGAAAACAGCACTATTTCCATAGGTTAGGAATAATGAAAATAAAACTAAGTAGCTGTCTGGGGAGCCCGGGCCATGCAAGGGGAGTCCCTGCCCACTGGCACTGGCCTTGGAAGAGTTTGCAACCATCACTCCCAAAAGTTAAGTACCCGCCCAGTTCCACGGAGCTCTGGAGGGTTCTTGGGCCTGAATGGACCAAGCCCAGTGACCTTCTTTCAATCCAAGGAGCCAAGGCCCTGTGAGGGAGTCAGGGCCATGCAAAGTGAGTGACAATGAGCAGGCACTGGCCCAGGGAGAGTTTGAGACCATCGCTCCCAGTGGGTGAGTTCCCACCCAGCTCCCTAGGACACTGGACTGGGTTTGTGGATTTTGCAGACCTGAGTGGAACACCCCCAGCGGCCTTATTTCACTCTGAGAAGTGAAGGTGGTGTGAGGGGAGTTTCAGCCCACTGGCGCTGGTCTAGGGAGAGTTTAAGACCATCACTTGCAGCAGTTAAGTGCCCATCCAACCCCCTAAAACACTGGAATAAGCTCAGGAGGTTTTTGGGGCCTGACTGGACCACATCCAGCAACCTTCTTTCAGTCCTGGGAGCCAAGGCCGCATGAGGGGAGTTTCAACCAACCAGTGCTGGCCCTGGGGGACAGTTTGAGACCAAAGTGCTCAAAGGTTAGATTCCTACCCAGCTCCCTGGAACACTGGACTAGGCTCAGAAGGTCCTGTGGGCCTGACTGGGCCACATTCAGCCACCTTCATTCAGTGCCAGGAGCTGAGGGTGAAGAGGGTGATTTTCAACATGCCTAGGGGAAGCTTTGGAACATCGCTTGAAGCACAGAAATATAGAAAAATAACAAGACAAAAGACCAAAATGCAATCTCAAATCTCCAGCCCATCTCAAGAAAGCCTAGGAGTCATGTACATAGAAGAAAATATAAGCCATACACCAGAAATTCCTGAAATGATATCAACTGAAATAAAGAAGGAACCCAGGGAAGCTATAAAGAAACTCAAATAGAGATAATCTCCCAGGTAAAAGAAGAAATGTTAAAAGTAGTGAAAGAAATGCTGAACACATCTAAAGAAGACACAGTTAAAAAATTAGAGGAACAGAGAAAACAGACAGAATCACTGAATGAACAGTATAAGAAACAAACACAATGCATGAGGCTGACTCAAAGAGATATACAGGGTATCAAAAATTCTGTTGAAAGTTGCCAAAACCACGTCAGTGAAAGTGAAGATAGAATTTCAGACTTTGAAGAGAAGATTGCAGCTAGTGAATAGGAAAGGAAAGATCTTTTAAAAGTAACAAGAAATCAGAAAATAACAATTCAATGGCTGCAAGATGATACAAAGAAAAACAACATAAAATTAATAGGGATAAATGAAAAGGAACAGGACAACACAAGTGATATTAAGAGGCTATTTACAGAAGTAATAGCTGAAAATTTCCCAAATATGAGAATGGAAACTGACATACAGATTAGTGAAGAATATGGAACTCCAACTAGCCATAACCAACATAAAACTACACCCAGACATATAATAATCACCATCCCAGAAATCCACCATAAAAACAGAATATTAAAATCAGTTAGAGAGAAAAGACAGATCACCTATAAAGGAAAACCTATCAGAATCACAGCAGACTTCTCAACACAATCAGTGAAGTCAAGAAGAGCATGAAGTATTTCAGATCCTAAAGGAAAGCAACTTCAACTCAGACTGATGTACCCTGCAAAACTGTTCTTCAAAATGGATAGAGAAATAAGTTACTTCCATGACAAAGAACAGCTAAAAAATTTCATGACCACAAAACCAACCCTGCAAAGAATACTGAAAGACATTCTAGATACACATAGGAAAAAAACCACTAAGCAAGGCATACAATTAAACAGAAAGAAAAGCTAAAGATACAGCAGCAGAAAGATAACATCTCAACAATAAGCCAATATATAACAGTTACAACCATTAATGTAAATGGCCTCAACTCACCAATCAAAAGAAACAGACTGGCAGAATGGATCAAGAAAC
Organism: Dolichotis patagonum; assembly: GCA_004027295.1. Taxonomy (NCBI): domain Eukaryota; kingdom Metazoa; phylum Chordata; class Mammalia; order Rodentia; family Caviidae; genus Dolichotis; species Dolichotis patagonum. The sequence continues at coordinate 15,973 of PVJX010021939.1, read as the reverse complement.
AACATCCAACCATATGCTGTCTACAAGAAACCCATCTAACTCAAAAGGAAACTCTTAACACTGAAAGTCAAAAGATGGAAAATAATACTTCACGAAACATGAACCCCCCTCAAAAGCAAGGGTAGCTATTCTGTTTGCAGACAATGTGAACTTCCAAAGAGATAAAGATGGTCAGTACATACTAATTAGGGGAAAACTTCAAGAGGAAGAGATAACAATCTTAAATATATATGCACCAAATTCCAGAGCACCCAGCTATACAAAGGAAGTATTAACAGAAATGAAAAGTCAAATAAGCAATAACACAATTATAACAGAAACATTAACACACATTGACACAGAGGGACAGATCAACTAGACAGAAAATCAGCAAAGATAACAGAACTGAATCGTAGCTGTGAACAAATGGACTTGATAGATGTATACAGAGTGCTCCATCCAACATCAGAATATACATTCTTCTCGCAGTACATGGGTCATTCTCTAAAATACACCATATACTAGCCCAAAGAACATATTTAAGTAAATGCAAAAGAATTTAAATTATCCCATGCATGTTATCTGATCATAGCACCATGAAACTAGAAATTAATGATAAAAGAAGCTGCAAAAATGCCACAAACACATAGAAATTGAATAATACATTCTTGAGCAATCAGAAGGTCACAGAGGAAATTAAAGAAGAAATTAAATAATATCTTTATTGTTTAAAGGAGTAAAGACAGGAAAAGAGGAAGTTAAACTATCATTATTTGCAGAAGACATGATACTCTGCGTAGAAAATCCCCCAAACTCCATTTAAAGCTCCTAGATATAATAAATAAATTCAACAATGCAGCTGGGTACAAAGTCAGTACACAAAATCAATAGCAGTCCTATACACTAATAACAAAATCACTGAGGAAGAAATAGGAGAAGCCTCAACCTTCACAATAGCATCCAAAAAAGTGAAATACTTAGGAATTAATCTAACAAAAGAAGTAAAAGAGCTATACTGGGAAAATTATAATACTCTGAAAAAGAAAATAAAGAGGACCTTGGAAAATGGAAAGACATCCCTTGTTCATGCATAAGAAGAATACATATTGTGAAAATGGCCATTCTCCCAACATTGTTATACAGATTCACTGCAATTCCAATGAAAATAACACTAACATGCCTCTTAGATCTAGAGAAATCACTCCTAAAACTCATCTGGAACCAGAAGAGACCTAGAATAGCAAACACAATTCTAAGCAGCAAAGGCGAGGAAGGAGGCTACTGCAATACAATCAGCATGGTACTGGAATAAAAACAGATCTGAAAATCAATGGAATAGATTGGAAGATACACCCATAACACAAACACACTCAATAACCTTATCTTTACTAAAGGGGCCAAACATGTTCACTGGAAGAATGATAGTCTCTTTAATAAATGGTACTGGAAAATTGGCTATCCATGTGCCAAAAACTAAAACTAGACCCATGCTTATCACCATGTACTAAACTAAAATCTAAATGGATCAAAGACATAAATATTAAAGCAGAAACACTAAATCTGTTGGAAGACAACGTCGGTAAAAATATTGAAGAACTAGGGGTAGGTAGAGAATTCATGAATAAGAATCAAACCACAAGGGAAATATTTGCAAGAATCAATACTGGGATCTCGGCTTATTAAAGAGTTTCTGCCTGTCAAAAGAAATTTCCAGCATAGTGAAAAGAAAACCCACAAACTGGGAAAAAATCTTAGTGAACTGTCCCACAGACAAAAGACTTCTGTCCAGAACTTATAAAGAATTTTTAAAAAATCAGACCCCCGAAATTCAAAGACCCAATCCAAAAATCGGCATATGAGATGAATACACAGTTCTCAGATGAAGAATAATGAATGACAAATGCATGAAAAAAATGTTCATCATCATTAGTTATTAGAAAAATGCAAATTAAAACCACACTGAGATTCCATCTCACCCCAGAAAGAATGGCCAGGATAGAAAAAACTACCAACAACAAGTGCTGGAGAGGCTGTGGGGAAAAAGGAACTCTTCTGCACTTTTGGTGAGAGTGTAGACTGGTGCAACCACTGTCGAGGTCAAGTCTGGAGATTCCTCAAAAAGCTGGGATTGGAAGTTCCATTTAACCCAACTGTTCCACTTCTAGGCATATTCCCAGAAGAACTGAAAACATCATGCCAGAGTGATATATGTGCACCCATGTTTATAGGAGCACAGTTTATAATAGCCAGATCATGGAAACAACCTAAGTTCCTATCAACTGAGGAATGGATAAAAAAGTGGTGGTATTTTTGTACAATGGAGTACTACTCAGCTATAAAGAATGATCGCATTGAGATATTTATAAATAAATGGACACAACTAGAGACCATACTCATAAGGAAAATAAACCAAACTCACATGTATAAATACCATATAGTCTTCCTAGTATAGGAAATGGTAAGAGTACATAAGATTTTAGGGTAATTACCCATTACATTGCTTTTAATCCTTACAATGTTTTCATTCATTAGTTGGAATGCTTTTAGTCTGTTTTGTTTGATTTTATTATGTGTGATGGTATGAACAGTTATTTTGAAGAAAACAAGACATTAGGCAGCCATTGCTGATTTAATATCATCTTGCTTTGAAGTCCTACCATGCTTTTGTTCATCTATTACCATTGGTTCTGTCATGTTGTGTCTTTTCAGATTTTAATATGTGTGATAGTATAAACAATTTTTTTATGGAAAATGAGATATTATAGTAGCCATTGTTCATTTTCTGTTATTTGGTTCAGAATGCCCTATAATGCTTTCATTCTCTTGAATGGTTTTATACTATTTTGTTATGTTTGATATTATTGTATGTGAAGCTATATAGTTGAGCAACTATTTCAAAGAAAGAGACATTATGGTAGGTACTGTTGATATCTGGTTGTCTTATTGTAAAGTGCTGTGTTGCTTACATGGTTCTGTTCTGATCTGCTTTGTTCTGTCCTCTTTTGTTTCATTGTCTTTAAAATAAAATAAAAAAAATAAAACTATTAAGTACAACAGCACCTCCCTACATGAAGAGTTAAGATATTAATCGCTGTTTTATGCATTCATTTTTATGCTCTCTCCAACACAAATTTTCTTTAAATATATGTTATTTCCTCATTTCGCTTTTTAACCTAGATGTTTTAAAGCCCACACAGGTTCCTTTGTGCACTCATCAACTGAACTTTACATTTTTTTACACAGAGTGTTAGATTAATAATGTCTGTCTTTTAGTATCACTGTTCTGCCTCTTTTTAAGTGGAGTGAAATCTGTACCACTTAAAATGTGTCTTCAAAAAATGAGGCTATTTTATAGGAACGTAGTGTAGCTGCATAAAAGAAAAAAGTAGAGTGGAAACAAAATCATAACTAAAACAATTGTACTTTTAGGAAAACAGGCATTTCTATAACTAAGCAAAGTTAGTCATCATAACTCATATCAGTATTCTCTTCATTTATGCTCCTTTCCTCCTAGACTCATCACCCTCAATAGTCCTCATAAACATTGAATCCCTGTATCAACTTAACTGAGAAAGTAAAGGAAAAGTTTGAGAGAATTCACAGAAGGCTGAAGTTATCCATTAAGCAAAAACTGGGCTCATGCCTGTCACTAGGGCCTTGCAGGAGGTGGGTACATTTCCTGGAATTTCTACCCTCTTAAGAGAGTATATGTATCAGCAGTTCCAGGAAACAAGATGTCTCTCTTTTTGGAGAGTCCATATTTATTTCTTTGAGTACACGGTTTGAAATTTCTGCTTAACAATCTTCCTGTGCCTCTTACTGACTTGTCTTGAGAATTCTTTCCCCACAAAGAGAATCAACAAACCTGAGATCCTATTCTAGAGTAAATTGAGTTAAATGTCTTGTTTCAACTTTAGGAACTTCCTCAGACTCTGACTGGTGACATTTTAAGCTAGGTTTTGATTGTATTTTATTTAGATACCTATTTAATAAATAGTGATATGTAAAATTTCTGTCATATCTATTTTTAATTGTCCTTCTCAAAGAATAATATCTATAAACATCCAGATGTCTGTGCATTTATTATTAAGCTATAGTCTTCAACTCAGCTGTGACTAGTTCATTTTAGATATTGATATGATGTATGTGCATATTAAATATAAATTTTGTAATTAATCTAACATATTAATAGGTTATCTATAGAATTTAACAGGTATACTTTGTGACAAGTAGTGACTTCTTTCTAATGATTTTCTCTTAATCACTAATTATCAGTTACATGAATGGTTCTTTAAAAAACTTAACAGGTAAATATGTATTGTTTCCTTAAAAATAAAAATAGTATTTCATGCACATAGGTTTCACATTTATTACCACAATTAAAAATATGTAAGGTAAATATATCTGTACCATTACATTTCAGACAGTTGATTTAGTCAGAAATATTATGGGCAGTGAGCTAGGATTAGTTCCTCAATGGAGCCAGTGCAAGACAAGTGGAAACTGCTAAGAAGCTGAGGCCTCCTGCTGTGGACCAGGCCTCAAGACAAAAGGCCAAACAAATGCACCCATATCCTGAGGATTGATACCCTAAATAGTTCCCATCCCCCTAGGAAAGAGTCACCGCTCTGTAAGAATGCTCCTTTTCTATAGATCTCACTTCCCCATTTGTCCCCAATGTAATCAATTTTATCTGAACTATTGATCTTATTGGCGAACTATAGTTATGTCCCACCTTATGGCCATCTGCCTTGTGAGTTCCCAGTCTTCCCCCACCTTGCACCCATGGTTTTACTTTATAAAAGTCTCTGGAAAAGACAGAGTCCTGGGCAACCTGCTTGGGAGCCCCTTCTGTCTCTCTTCAGACAGAAGCTTTCTTTCTCTCAATAAATATATTCTACTCTTAACCTCCATTGTTCCTGAAATTTATTCTTCCCTCTTAGAGAACACCAGCTCATACCAGACATAGTAGGTTGGGAGTTTCATTCCCCTATATCAATTACATAGAATCAAATATGTTTTAAAGATCATTGTATGCTATCTTATTGATGTGTGATAATTAATTGAACACATTCTTATTGTCAAACAGTTCTAATAAACAAAAATATAAATAAATAATAACTTACCTAGTATACATGCCATTTTGCACACATATATACTTTTCTGGAATAAATTCTTGGAAATATAAATGATAGAATTTCCTAATTGCCTCATCAGGGTTTTGTGTCAGTTTATTTTTACTCAACAATACATCTAAATTTCTCTTTGTCTATAGCTTAGCCTTAAAGGATATAGTAAAGCTTTTTATCATTTTGAAAGCCTGAGCAATTGAATATGTCTCAATACCTATCATGTATGTCTCAATATAATAATATAATAATATAATAATATAATAATATAATAATATAATAATATAATATATTATATAATATATAATAATATAATAAATAATCTCAATATAATATAATAGAATATATCTCAATACCTATCATGTAGATACATGTACATGATACATGTACATGATACATGATACATGTACATGATACATGTACATGATACATGATACATGATACATGTACATGACACATGTACATGATACATGATACATGATACATGTACATGATACATGTAGATACATGATAGGTACGTATCAGTGCTGCACATATGTACTTTAAGTTTAAAAATCAAGATACATTAATAAATCAGGAAAACCAATTCAATGTACTGAAATTAGTAAAATTAGGTATTTTCATTGTGATTAAAGATTACTTTTTTATTTTGTGTAAGATGTCTACATGACTTGTTATTTTTTTGCTCAGTAGTAGATCTTTTGCTTATTTACTTCATAAATTGATTTATTAGAACAAGAAATAGTCTTCCTGTGATGTTTTAATTTTTTTTATTTTTTGCCTTTGACATTATATTTCTTTCAATTCATAATTGCAACTCACCAATACCCCATTATGTATTCAAACATTGTAGCTGTATCTTTTTGTTAGGATTTTAGTTTTTAACAAGATATAGATGAATATTTGAAAGATAAAAATTACAAATCACTCTTCCCTATAGGATAAAATTGAAAGTACCCTATGGGACATATCTGATCCGATGTGTGCCGATTTTTCTGTTGTTTTTTTTTGTTTTTGTTTTTTTTTTGTACCAGGGATCGAACTCGTGATCTCAGGCTTGCCAGGCAGGTGCTTATGCCACTGAACTAAATCCCTGGTCCCAGTTTTTACATTTTTATTAGAACACAAACTTACTCATTTGACTGTGTGATAGATAGACTGCTAAAATGATAGTTGGGTATTTGAAACAAAAGTCTTATAGTCTGCAGAGGTTAAAATATTTACTGTCTGGTCTTTTATAGAAAAAATCTACTGACCTCTGTTTTTATTCAGTTTTTCCTGGAAATTATTGATTTTATCCATATCTTATAAAAGCTAATACAGGACTAAATGAGAATAAGAAACAGTTGCATAAATCCAATGGAATATTCTGGACTTTACTATTGTTTCTCTGACTCGAGAACTGAATTTTGGAGTACTGTGCATATCATTCAGTAATACCTGTTCAGTAATACCTTTGCCCTTTCAAATGTTGCTAATAATGATATAGGGAATTGAAATTCCCAACCTACTATATGTTATGTACACATTCATGTTCTCTAAAATGGAAGAATGAAGTTTAGGAACAACGGCTATTGAGAGCAGAAATATTTATTGAGAGAAAGAAAGCCTCTCTCAGAGAGAGACAGAAGGGGTCCAGAATGGGTTGCCAAAGATTCTGTATTTTCTAGGGATTTTTGTAGAATACCCATGAGGTGAGGTGGGTCTAAGGTAATGAAAATGGAACTCACAAGGCAGCTGGGCATGAGGTGGGACAGAGCTGTGGTCAATCTTAAGTTTAATTGTTCAGGTAAAATTGAGCAAATTAGGGACAAATGGCAAAATGAGTCATGTAGCAAGCAAGCATTCTTTACTGATCAGTGACTCTTCCCATGGCGGGTTGGAATAGTGACTCCTGGCTTCTTAAGGTGATCCATACCTAATCACTAATGTTTATACTTAGGGTGTGATTGCATTTGTTTTACTTTCTGTCTTGAGGTCTGGCCCACAGCAAGAGGTGTGTGTCTCCTCCAAATGTCACAAGACATTTAGTCCTATGTGCTGGCTTTTCCAGGGCCTAGCTCTGTCTGACTGCCTATAGTATTTCTAACCAGCTGAGCTACCTATCACAATAAGAGTCACATACAATGAATTTTCTGTGGAGAACACACTTACATTTCTATCAAACATACAAGGAAGTTTTAAATATTTACCTGAAGGGAGAAGATTTTTGCATGTGTCAAAGATATGGAAAGTCTTTCTGTGATTCATAAATAAATGTTATATTAACTCATCCCCTAGAGCATCCAAGTTTATATGCCACAAAATTATTGAAATAAATGTGTTCAGCATAATTGTCTATCTGTTAGTAATATGAACTCAGTAATTCAGAACAGAGTATAAAGAACTGTTTCTTCATATACAATGAATATTGGTGGCTCAATAGTGGTTTGAAAATTTTTAAATAGAATTATGTCTATTCTTCCTTATTTTCCATGAAACATACTTTACAAAATAAAATGTTTTGACCTTTTAATAAGTAAAAATCCCAATAAAACCTACTAAGAAAACAATACAAATTCAGTCATTTTCTCTTACCTGTAATTTAATGGTAGTATCTAAGTAATTGTAAGGCAGATGAAAAGATAACTGGCAAAAGCAATCCTGGGTAACTAAAGCAAATGAGAGACATCACGATCATGAATCTGAAGTTATCTTATGAACCCACAGTGACAAAAACACTGTACTGGAACAAAAATAGGCATGTGGAACAATGGAACAGAACAGGGGAAGCAGAAACAGCCCAAAGCAGCTCAGCTATGTGATCTTTGACAAAGGGACCAAAAAACACACCCTGGAGGAGAGATAAATGGTGCTGGGATATTCAAGAATTTTTGATGCTATTAAGAGTGGTATTGTTTCCTAAATTTTATCTCAGTGAATCTATTATTAGTATTTAGTGAAATTCTTTAGGTGATATAAGTAGAGATCCATGTCCTCCGCAAATGATGATAAGCTGATTTCTTTGTTTCTATGCATTTCTCTTTTATTTTTTGTTTCTATTGCCTGATTGTTTTAGCTAATACTATGGAGACTATGTGGAATGGGGGTAGTGATTGTGGTTTTGCTCCTGATTTTAGAGGGAATTCATCTTATTTTCCTTTCTTCTCATCATATTCGATTTATGCTTGATGGAGAAAATATAAATTTTAAAATATTAAATAATTATATAGATATCACATTCCAGAAGAATTTAACACAATTCTGAGCTAACTTAGAGCAAAACAAACTCTTCTAAATATAATGTTGCTTATATTTGCTAAGTAACCTGCAAATCAGTTGTATAGAAAAGTACAAAACTAGTGACATAGTATTATTAAGCAGATTGTAATCATCAAATAATTCCCCCTTATTTATATTTTGCCACACATTTCTATAAAATGCCACCTAAATATTGAAGTAGTTTATAAGATCAGAGTGTTGTTACCTTTAAAACCAACTGCATTCATCCTCAAGTGCATTCACGTGTGTGTTTGCTTTTTGAATGACTTAGCTTTTCACACAATAGGAATAGAAATAGTCTTTTAATGTGAAGATTTATGTTAATTTGGGTAGGATAGGCTTCTTTCAAAATGATTTCCTTGTTCTTCAGTATATTTCAAATTGTTTTCTTCTCTCTCTTTTTCTGGGCAAAACCGACCAGGAATTTTCTCTGATCTTCCTTAGAAGACTTTTTTCAGAGTTCTGGTAGCAAAAGGCAGTCATGTTGGTGTTTCTAACTCTTAAACAGGTCCACAGTGCAGCAATTCACTAAAGCTGTAAAAAGAATTTCTACTGGTTTCTGTCACAGGTCAGTCGGTCTGTTTGCCCTGAATGCACGTGTCTATCCACGTCACATGGAACTTACCTACTCAGTGCAGTTCTTTGATGGATCTAAAAAGAAAGTTGTTTGCTAGTTTTCTGTCATAATTTTTGTGAGGATAGAAACAATCATTTTAAAAACTTTAAATATTAGAAGTAACAAGAAATCAAAAAGTTTAGAATAATTTAAATTAAAATATATTTTTAAATTATCTTAGAATATATATTCAAGGAACTATGTCTAGAATGTTCTAAGGATTTTACTCTTGTTATTCTTCTTACTGGTGTGCTGACACCTTTATGCAGGAATCCTCTATCCTTAGAAGGATTAAATGTAAATAAATACAGCAACATATAGTGATCCTAGAAACATTTTTTTGGTATCAACTCCTGATTGTGACTACTTGTCAGCAAAATGCATTTTCCTTATTATTTCTAGAATTTGGATTAGCTTTGGATCTTTGGATTTTATATTTGACTCTTGAGTCATGTGTTAAATTATAGAAAAGAGGAAAATTATTATGCTACTAAACAAATCAAGATGCTTTAATTCATAATGAAACTCCAAAAGTACCCACTAAATTAGACCTGTTGAAAACAAGATAATCTTAAAAATGATTGTAAACAATAAAATGTATTTCTGTTTTTAGCATCATTTTATTCCAGAGCAGAGATACATATAAATAATTCCAAAAGAAAGAAAATTTCTTCATGAAAACCAGAACAAATATTTTAAGGTCAAAATTTAAAAACTGATACATCATAATGAAGTTTACTGGGTGGTATAACAAATGTAACTTATAGATCTCATCACTTAAATATATAACTTACTTTATGATTTTAAAATTAATAATGCTTTAGAAGACAAAAATTAAGTTTTTCTCTGGAAGTACAGCTCAGTTTTTAAATACTTGCCTGCTTTATGCAAGGCTCAGGGTACAATCCTTAGTGCTGCCAAAAATACTATTTTTATATATAATTCTATGCAAAAATATTGAATATGTTAAGAACCACTAAGAATAATTAGCTAGCAAATTATTTCAGTTTAATATGCTTTTCCTTAGGCAAAGTTATGAGGCACAATAAAATGTACATGGGGGATGATAGAGAAGTTATAAACTGTAAAATTATGAAAAATTATATGGGCATGCTTATAAAAGCACTTGGCATAGTTTACAACCAAAATAGTTATTAAATGAATAAAATATTAGTGATGTGTTTCTTATATCTGTCAAATATGCTGCAATTGTTTGTTGCTGTCCTTTATGTCCCCAGTGAAAGTGAAACAGAAAGCTATCCCTCTTTGTACAGACTTAGAAATACAAATCAAACTCAAATGTCAAATATAAACTCTTGAAAAGGCAATGCTAAAAATGCTTTCAATCTATGTGTATTACAAATTAGCTTTGTGGTACTTAAACCAGTATTAAGAAATTAGCTCAGAAATTATCTTAGAACAATTAAAACTGATAGATCTGTGAAAGAAGCAAACATGAACAGAAAGTGAAGAATAGAAATCTCAGGAACAAGTGCCAGGATAGGGAATGTTAAATGTTAATTGATGAGTTGCTGGAAACTCAGTGTGGAAAACTTTGAAAAATTCAAAACATTAATAGGAAAACATGAGTCATAGGAAACACTCATATTTGTGAGTTTTATCTCCAGGATTTGAATTAGAGGGATCACAATGAGCACTAGAGAAAAAGCCCTTAAACTTCCATTAGGGATAAGGGAAAAGTAAACACTTTAAACACACTAGAGTATCCCAAAGAGTATTTTATGTTCTTTCTTGGAGAAACTAAGCAGAAGCTAATCTGCTAAAGGAGAGCTTCGGATTTAAAAGAAGAGAAATATCCAACTCCAGCCCACCCTGGGCATCTTGTTCCAGCAGGACATGAGGCTAAAAAGAGCATATGATTTTCACAATAATGCACAGACTCACCAAAAGACTAAGATCTAATGATACAACCATACAATACATCACTTACTTCTGCACTTCTCCTTATGACTACACTACTAAAGCTTTATTTACTTATGACTCAATGTACCATGTCAGGCATTCAAAAATAAAAATGACATTTACTAAAAGGTAGAGAATACTGTTTGAAAATGCAGAGCAACCATTGAAACAAAACCAGCTTATCAAGGATTCTGTTATCAATAGGCTAGAAATTTTAAATGATTAATATGCTAAGATAATAACTATGATTAATAAACTCTTCAATGAAATAGATGTTTTATGGCTTGAATCTGAAATTTCCTTCTAGGAATTCATGTATTTAAGTTTTGTTACCCAGCTAAGCAAGATTCAGAGTGGGAATTTGGAGAATCAATTGGACAATGAATGCCAGAACCTCACAAATGAATTAATCCACTGCTTCATTCATAATTTGATGGTCTTGAGGTTAAGTTTTGAAATGGTGGGAACATTGGAAAGTGGGACCTGATTATTGGAAGGTATGTCCCTGGAGACATGACCTGGAAGTGATATGTCTTGTTCCAAGTCCGGTTCTCTCTCTCTGACACCTTTCTACCATGAAACGAGCTCTGTGTTTCCCTGTCATGCTATTCTGCCTCAGATTTAGAACCAACAGACAAAAAATGATCATAAACTGAAATATATGAGGCAATGAGTCACCATTAAGCTTCTTTTAAGTTGTTTTCACTGGAATTTTGTCACACCAATTGTATGCTGACTAATATGGAATACCAGAATAGAAGACTAATGTAAGAAAAAGTGTTGTAAAGTCTAAGTAAGAATGTTAGATATTAAAAACAGTGAAATAAAAATGATTTTCTTTATTGAGGTTCATTAGTATATTGAATATGGATGAGGATGTATCTTTTTCTTTGAAAAGTTCAAAAGAATCAATAATCCTCTAACCAAATGAACTAAAAACAAAGGAGAATAGATATAAATTATAATATTTAAAACTGAAAGAAGATAGCAATTCAGATCCATGAGTATTAATAGATAAGCATTATTCAAAACTTCATGTCAAAAAATGTAACCTGTGTGAAGTGGACTAATTCCTTAACAAATTAAATATGCCACAACTCCCACAGAAGAAATGAAAAATCTTAATAGCTGTTGTGACGGTTAAGCTCAGTTGTCTTTTTGGTGAGGCAGTTGCATGAGTGATTAATAGACACTTCTGGTGAATCTGGATGTAGCATGAACACATGGATTGCGAGTCTCTATCTAGTTACTATCTCCTTTCGCTCTGGTACTGTACTCTTGCTTCCTGGCTGCCACAAACTAAGCAGCTTGTCTTCTGCCATGATGCTCTTACCTAACAGCCAGCTGTCTTTGGCTTGTATTATCTAAAACCCTGACCCAAATAAACTTCCCCTCTTCTAAACTTGGTGTAAAATACCTTGTTCACCAATAGGAAAGGACTTTAACACAAGCATTTTTCTATTAACATTGAATCAATAAATAATACCCTTTCAAAACAAAGAGTAGTGAGTCTGTGTGGAATAAATGGTGAACTCTACTGAAATTAAATGCAGAATTTAAGTTAAATTGCTGGGTTCTTTTAAGAAGACAGGAACAGTTGTAACATTTTCTAACTCATAATATATGGTGGTGGTAATGAACCTTTGCCACACATGTCAAAGTCAGAGGTTTGTTATCACTGAAAGCTCTAAAACGTTTATCACTGCTATTTAGTTAATATCAAAAGGAGAAACTATAGCCTAATATCTCTTAGGAAAATGGTTGAAAATATCAAGTCAAACCAATAATATAAAAAGTATTATGTGCCACAAACAAGAGAGATTTATCGCAGGTACAGATGAGTCATTCAACAGTTGAAAACCAGTTGATTTAATCTATTATATCAGCAGATGAGTCAAACACATCAAAGCATGACTACATGGATACATGCAGCAAAATATATTTGATGTAATTTACAGGTAATTTGTGTTTAAAAATGCACAGGAATACAGTTGCAGAGATAAAGGAGGTTTAGAAAACCATACAGCTAGTGTACTGATATTTAGAAACCAGAAGTCATCCTATTAATATAAGGAACAAGATAATGATGTCCTTTATTAGCAATTTTTTCAAAAGTACATTGGATATACTGGTTAATACAACAAAAAAAGTGTATAAGTTGAGAAAGCAGAATTAAAAACATATCTGCTCACAAAAAAAAATTGAACAAAAGAAATAAACACAAACAAAACTCTCCTGAAGCTAATGAGTAATAATAATAATAATAATAATAATAATAACCTAGATTGTTGGAGGGATATACCTTGGTTATGGCTACTCTCTTACAGACAAAAATGTCAGATTTTCTCAAATTGGTCTATGGAATGAATGCTGTATCAGTCAAATCTTAGCTAGCTGAATAAAATCTAAAGTTTATCCTATGGTTTGTACATGTCTCCTAGAAGCCATGAATTTATAATTTGATGTGTGTGTCTAATGTTGATGGTATCTGGTGGTGGAGTATTTGGAAAGTAGTTAGGTTTAGATGAAGTCAGGAAAATAGGACACATAATTGATCTATATTTTGTAGGAGAAAGAGAGATTCAAATTGTAAGCTTGGTGTTACCTTATATAATATTCTGAAACAACATACAGAATCTCAAATAATATTATAAGAAACTCAAATAACATTTGTTCACTTCTCCAGAAACTTTCAAACTCTGGAACATAAAGTGATTAAAAGTATATTTTTTGTACTTTTTTGGGTCATTAATATTAAGTTACAGCATGAGAAAATTAACAATATGTGAGACAAAGGTCTCTGAAAAGCCAATACAACAATGAACCAGAACAAAGTTGAAACACTGATAATACTCAGGTCTAACACTTAATTTAACTCCTCAGAAAAAGACACAATGACTTGTGAAGGAATAGTATAGAATGCCTAGCTCAAAATAAATAGAAACGATCTTCAACAAAGGAATAAAGGCAATGAAGTGGAAAAAAAAACAGTCTTTCAACCAAATCATATTCACAATTGAACATCCACTTGGAAAAACAGTGAATATAGACACAAACTGCTTGCATATTACAAAATTTAACTCAAAATAGATCATGATCAACATTTAGGAGGGACAATTATAAAGTTCTAGAACACAATGCAGAAAAATATCTGGTTGATCTTGAGGTTGATATTAATTTTTAATACAATACTATTGGCATATTTCATATAGAAAAGAAATGATAATGTAAAGTACCTTAAAATTAAAAATGTCTTTCTGAGAAACTTCCTCTGAATAGAATTAAATAACAAAACACATATAATGAAACGGTATTTTCAAAGGCACCCGAAAATATACACTGAATAGTTACTACTTAAGAATAGAAAACAAATTAAAAATAGCCATATATTTTAATAACACATGATCTAAATGACACATATGGCACATGAGCATAAAGAAATTATTCCATATCATACACCATCAAGAAAATGCAAATAAAAGCAATGATATACCACCATACAACTGTGAGAATGGTCAAAATGCTAAACACTGATAATACCATGTGGAGCTTGTAGAAAATCAGATACTCATTCATTGTGGGCAGAAATGCAAGATGGTGCATCTGTTTTGGAAAATAATTTACTATTAGTTGTTAACAAAAGTAAACACTGTCTTTACATGATCCAACAGTCATTCTCATGGATATCTATTCAAAGAAATTGAGATTGATGTTCTAATCTCTCCCTGCATATGCCATATCACAATAAAACATCATAATCCATAAAATAAAGAGCTTGATATATATTCTTAGAGTGTAAATTTTCTATCCAAAAGAAACAAGTCTTATTCTTGAAATAAAATGTTACAAATTATGCTTTGCTAAACTTCGAGTAAACGATGGGATTTAGTGAATCTTGCCATTATATGATAGCTGTTTTCTTCAAGTATTGATGAATAATGAAGCAATAAACATTTTAAATTATTTTCATTGAGTTAAATATCTTTGTGAATATGGCATGTGTACTCTGCATGAAGTAAAAAAATATACAGTGTGTTACATTATGACCTTATATCATAAAAAATACCAAGAGTCAGTGTTAATAGTATCACAGGTAAATTATACTGAGGAAAATTTGACTCTGGATGAAATATTGTTTATGTGATTTGACTATGGAACAAATATTATGCAGATCATAGTATGTTTAATTTTACAAAAGTGCTAGAAAGTACTTTGTAAGTCTTAACATCTCACAATAAAATCTAAATTTCTGAACATTTTTAGTACAATTTTCTGAAATTTCCAAGGTACAGGAAATATATATAAATCTACAAATATTATCAACTATTTGTTTTCTCTGTCCAATGAGTCAAATTAGCACAATTTCATCATTACTATTTTTACAGTTGTTTTCCTCATTGTTTTCATGTTCCCAGAGTAAATGCACACATTTTAAAAGTCCTTTATTAGAGAAAGCAGCATCTCAGGCTGTCTCTTTGGGATCCGAAACTCTCGGACCCGTAGAGTGGCCTGGGCTGTTTGGATCAAAAGTCTGCACAGACCTGCATCTTGGCGCGACTCTTTGGGACTGGTAAGGACGCCCTTCATCTGCAGGGAACTGCCTGGAGATCGGCATCTGGGCCAGGTCTGTCTGGGTCAGTACCCTGCCCTTCACCTCCAGGAAGTCTCCCAGAAAGCAGCATCTCAGGCTGTCTCTTTGGGACCTGAAACTCTCGGACCCGTAGAGTGGCCTGGCCTGTTTGGATCAAAAGTCTGCACAGACCTGCATCTCGGCGGGACTCTTTGGGACTGGTAAGCACGCCCTTCATCTGGAGGGAACTGCCTGGAGATCGGCATCTGGGCTGGGTCTGTTTGGGCCCATAGCCCCGCCCTTCACCCCCAGGAAGTCTCCCAGAAAGCAGCATCTCGGCCTGTCTCTTTGGGACCTGAACCTCTCGGACCCGCAGAGTGGCCCGGGCTGTTTGGATTGGGAATATTGTGGAGACTGGCATCTTGGCCAGGTCTGTTTGGGACCGGGAACTTTTCAGAAACCAACATTCTGGCCTGACTCTTTGGGACCTGTAGG
>PVJX010021938.1:0-30165 GCA_004027295.1 Dolichotis patagonum | reverse complement strand
GCTTCGCGATGCAAAACTTGCCAGCCAAGGAGACGCTTCCCTGCGGGCAAGGGGGCAAGCAAGGGCCTCAACAAAACTCTCTGCTATAGTCCTGCTTGACGCTTGGCCTGCATCCCAAGCCTTATCTCTTCCAGAGGGAAAAGTGGGAGGCTACTGTCTGCAGTTTTAGAACAAGAAGAAGGCAAATCTTTTATATTGCATTGATCTACATCAGGGAATATGGTTCCATGTAAATCTCATTCTTCACTTTGGATGGAAAAAAATAAAAACTCATAGCAGTAAATGTTACATATACGTTGAACTAGCACATTATTTCAAGGGATGTTCAAACCATAAGGAACATTAAACCCCACTCATAATTTTATGAATTCTCTAAAGATCAAGGATGGGAAACAACTGGGTCAAGGTCACCAAGTCTTGCTGTAAAGCCAAAGCCTCCAGAACCCATCTCATCTTCCTAGACTTTCCTTTCTAAACACCCCCACCTTGGCCCATATTTTTAGCCCAAAGCATTTTAAACACACAGTGTCAGCCATAGTGTTCAACTACATCCACTTTAGCTAGTTTAAGCAGAACAAAAGAGTTATTAGAAGACATTGGCTAACTCACAAGGGAGATTTAAAAAATAGTCTAGAAGCTACATGTCCTGTAGCAAAACTCAAAATATAAAGTGCAGGTTTGGAAACAGCCACCAAGCTGCTATAGGTTGAATACACCTGACTGAAATGCTCAGGACCAGAAAGAAGTATTTTAGATTTCCTAGTTTTTCAGATTTTGGAATATTTGCATAAGCTTTACCAGTTAAACATTCTTAATCTAAAAATCCAAAATTGACATTGCTCTGAAATCAGATTTCATATTTCAGGGTTTTTTGGATCACAGATACTCAACCTCCACTGAGTACTGAATCCAATGCAATGGGAAGAACTTGACTTTAACACCACTGAATCTCAGGTCCTGATCTTCCAGCTCACCTTTGAATCAGAAATTCGACCTTGAGCCTCCAGAAAATCATACCTTCGGTATCCCAAACCGAAACATCACTGTAACCTCCAAAAGCCAGCCCTTTCGTTGGCCCTGAAATCACATGGGCTACATCTTAACTGCAAGGGAGGCTGGGAAAATTCACTCTGAATTCTACTCTCAAAACCTTGGTTCGTACAAGTCCACGCACTAAGTCAGAGATTAGCTTCAGCTGCAAGTGAGAAGCAGTGCTAGTCCTCGGTGCCCTGTCTCCTATGTGATGCCATGTCTTTACAACTGTGAGATAATTATGGGGGTTCAGAATGAGATTTGCATAATTAGTGAACTTGAAGAACTGAAATGCTTCGGGAACCACTGCTGAATATTTTCCCATTTTTTTCTGGAAGTAACTTAATCTCCAAGAGTCACACACTACTGCTTCCAAGTCTGACCTACCTCTTACACTCAGCTTTATTACCTTATCTGAGGACCCTGTCTCTGTCTTTCTACTGTAGAAGAAAGTCTACACCCATGAAACCGAGTCCTCAACACAGCACAGAACAAATAATACAGTGTTTTCTAATTAATATTCTACATTTGGGAAGTCCAGGAATCACTAATGAAGCACCTACTTTGTCTTTTTCTTCTTAAGAGATCCAAAAATAATTTTATGGTTTCCTTAGTTCATTTCCAATAATACCTTGACAGATAAGATGCCAAAGCAATGACGTAAACTTCCCCAGTAATATAGAGCCCTTGACATGGGGTGAAAGTTTAAATGGAGTCCCACGCTTTTTACAAAATGTTTTGAAAACTCCCTATATAGCATGCTGCTTGCTCAAGCACCACATTTGACTTCATTCTCTCCTTCTTCCATGTTCTCTCTTTTCCCATAGGCCTTTTATGCTGTGGTGTTATGGACTGAATTGCATCCTCCAAAAGTTCGTTGTTGAAGTCCTAACCCCTAGGAAATTGGAATATGATCCTATTTGTAAATAAGGTCAATACAGATCTAACTAATTACATTAAGAGAAAGACATGAGGGTACGTTCTTAGCCAATGTGGTTGATGTTCTTAAAAAGGGAGATGTTTAGAAACACAGACACACAAGGAAAATTCTATTGAGAATAAAGACAGAGATCAGGGTATTGCTTCTACAAAACAAGGAATGCCAAAGCTTTCCAGAAAACCAGAAGCCTAGAGGAATTCTCTCTTATAACTGGATAGGAGCCACCCTGCCAACACTTGATCTCAGACTCTTGTTTTCCAGAACTAAAACAGTAAAACACACACACACACACACACACACACACACAAACTCCAGAGCCTGTGGTTCTTTGTTGTGTCAGTCCTAGGATACTTACACAGAAAGCTGCAACTTGGAGCAGTAAATCTCATGGTTACTTAGGCAAGTAACCTAGGAAAAGGAATCTTAAGGGAATTTATTTACTTCCCTGTTCTACTAAAGGGGAAGATGATGGGGAGCCACATAGACTTTCAGTGTAACTGACATGCCC
Source organism: Dolichotis patagonum (assembly GCA_004027295.1). Classification (NCBI taxonomy): domain Eukaryota; kingdom Metazoa; phylum Chordata; class Mammalia; order Rodentia; family Caviidae; genus Dolichotis; species Dolichotis patagonum. The sequence continues at coordinate 27,685 of PVJX010021938.1, read as the reverse complement.
GCGGGAGTAAGGCAAGACATCCCGTTGACCTCCACACCTTCTAGCATCACCTCTCATAACTCTTCTCCAGCACCACCGAACTCCTCGTGGATCTCCCAGCCTGCCCTCTGTGTGCTATTGCCTCCTCGGGAACACTCTTTCCTGTTCAATAATCCTCCTTCTGCAGAAAAACACATATTCATTAAAACAGCTCAGATGTTCTCTCCTCTAAAACACTCCATACCCCTGGTCCAAGCAAATTTTTCCCTACTGCACATTCTCATCATTGGAGATTTATGTCACTGCTATCTCATCTTCCACCTGCTGTACAACTTGTCAATTTACTCATCTCTCTCCACCAACAGACTAGAAGTTCCTGAAAGACAGAAACCACACTGAAATACTTCAGTATTTCTGAGGTACATGGATTATGCAGAAAGGAAATCTGCCCCTGTTACCTACTTTCACTCAGCAAATAAAACCTGAGCCCTAATCTTGATTTCCTTGGTTAAACAGTTTCCTTTATACATTTTCTCCATAATACCTGCCAATATGAACTGTCATGATATTACACATTTTTTGGCATAAATGTGTTTGTGTCTTTCAAATCCATGTTACTATACCTTCCAAATAGCCTGTTTAAAAGTATTGCTTGTGACCCAAGGCGCTCCTCCTCTGAGTAGGAGCATCTTTATGCACCATCTTTACTACCTGAAGGTTATGACCTACTCTTCCTTGGTGATTACAAGGCAAACTTAGAAGAGGTCTTGAATTTTACTCAGCGCAAAAGGAAACCTGGCTTTTTAATGGCTAATGGACATACTCCTACTTTCTGCAAATGCTGTCCTTATCAACAATAAAGTCTTGTTTTGCAGTCTTGGCTGTGATCTTTTTCTCTACAATCGCTGGGTTATGCCATGATAAACATCTAGCAAGACAATGGTGAACAAAGGACCAAAGCTAAACACAGGAATCCATTTGAAAACACAAAACTATATATTTAATAATGTCATTAATGGATGTTATTTTTTCTTCTCTTCAAAATTGTTGCATTTCTTCAGTTACCCATAGTTTCCTTTTTCCCAAGCCTCCCTATTTTTCCACCTTTTCTTTTTTTCTTTCCATATAATGAAAGGTAAATATTGTCACAGTCCTTGAGTTCACCCAGGTGAAGGAACTCAGCGATGCTGATACAAGCAAGTGCAAATTCAACCTGAGAAGCTATCAAACCCAGTGACATTTTAGAGGAATCTGAATAAGGTAATTATTGCAAGAAAGTAAATTTGCCCAGGGGAACAAAAATAATGGAGAAAAAAATGATTGAACATTTCAAATGGAAAAGATTGTTCACCCTGAGCTACTGTGGAAACAAGGACCTCAGGACTCCACTAGTCTGTGTGTGGGGGATTTTCCCCTGAACAAGACATATTCATCAGGTTGATTGCATTTAATGAAACCACTTTCTGCAGTCCTGCTGCTAGTAAGTAAGACTGCTGGAATTTAGCAAAATAATTGCTAAGATATAGCAGACATTCTGCTAAGCACTGGAAATGAAATACAAACATCCACAGTATCATAGGACCCCTGCAGATACCAAAATCTTTAGATGCTCAAAACTCTTAATAAAATGGTGTAGCATTTGCATGTAACCTATATACTTCTTTCCATTTACTTTTGAATCACCCCTCAATTGCTTATAATGCCTAATACAATGTAACTGCTATGGAAATAGTTGTAATAAAATATTGTTCAGGAAATGACAAAAACTTGGGTCTATACTTGTTCAATACAGATGCAATTTTTCCCAAAGATTTTCAAGCTTCCATTGGTTGAATCTGAAGATACAAAATCCACAGATCCATAGATATGGAAAGTCAAGGATACATACAAACATGCATATATCAGCACACAATCACACAAGAATGCATGCACATAAAACACACAAACACATAATCACTTACACAAATACATATATGTGGGCATGCATGCACCTACAAATACACACAAACACACACATACTCTTCTTCTGAGGAGCTGCTAGTAAGTAGGACTGCTAGAATTTAGCAAAATAATTGCGAAGATGGAATTATGTCCAAAGTAGAGTACAAATGTGCCTGAGTAGCAGGGTTAGTTGACTGGGAAAACACAGGGAAAGATTTGTAGAGGTGCTGAGTTGGAAGTTAAATGGTAAGAGGGAAGACAGATAAAGAAGCAGAGAGCACCTTGGGGAAAAGAAATGTATAGATGAGAGCTAAAGAGGCCTTGGCTCTTTGAGAGGACTCCTATAGTTCAGGGTTTCTGGAAAACAAAGTCACTTAGTTCCTAGCTTCTCTCTTCCTTGGAATGTGGTGAAAGACTCAAATGTAGCCCCAGACACTTTCCCTGAGTCACTGGATCTGGAAAAAGAGGAAATAAAATGTGACTTTCCAATGTATTTGGAGATGCAGAATCCTGGGAACAGAGAATCAGGTAAAATAAACATGAATGTGTCTCCAGCAAGCCTGCTTAGTCAAGACATGTCCCTTCATCTGTGGCGCTCATATGGGTGAATAAGCTAAGAACACCAACAGATTGATTCTGCAAATTAAATAAATAAACATTTAGTTGAGTCATTCAACAGTGAGCTTTATGTCCTCAGAGGCTACATTGTCTCCTCCTATATCTAAGCGATGCCTGAGTCTTCTTTGCCACTCACCATGTACAGCCAATCCTTCTGATGTTTGTGACACTCAAACACACCCCAAATCCTTCCCATCCTGCAGAGTCTCACCCAAACCAGCTCTCACCTGGCCAGTTGCAGGACCTATCTGTGCTTCTAGCTTCTGTTCACCCTTCTCTATCATGCAGCCCAGCCAGAGAGACCTGTAAGAAATAGAAGGTAGATGATGTTGATACAGGTTATGGTAAATACATTCTGTCAACTTGAAAAATTTAGTTTAACTAAGAGACTCAGCAGGGAGCCATCTGCCTTACTTTGTAAACATCTTCATCCTGTGTAAGAGGGCAAGGAGATTTTGTGAGTGCTACACCTGCCCTGGAAGGGGGGGGGGTGGTCCACATACAATATAAGGGATGAGAAGAGGTTTGTTCTCCCTGCTTCTGCTCTTGTTGCTTTGCTGTCCTCTGCCACCTTGAAGTGTTGCCTCAGTGCCATGCCACCCTGCCTTGGAACCAGTTGATTATGGACTGGAACCTCCACAAACTGTGAGCTAAATAAAACTTTCCTTCCTTAATTTTGGGTGTCGGATACTTTGTCCCAGGAATGAGAGAATAGTAACCAAGACAAGGACCTTCAGATTATATTGGGGAAATAAATGTGACTCCCAATCTGCTAAATGTTTGGTATAACAAGTTCATGTTTCCGAGAATCAAAGAATGAATTCTAAGGAACAGAGGTTAAGAGTAGGAAATTTTATCGAGAAAGAGATAGCTTTCCAATGTATTTAGAGATGCAGAATCCTGGAAACAGAGGATCAGGTAAAATGAACATGGATGTGTCTCCAGAAAGCCTGCTTAGTCAGGATATGTCCCTTCATCTGTCTATAATAATGTCCCTCCTGCTTGTAGCCACCCAGAGGACTGCATTTTATGGACAGTGGCTGATAGCACAGCTCCAGAGCCTAGCCCTGGGTTCTTCACTATGTTCTACTCTTGTCACCCTATACCTTACTTCCCCGTAGGCCCCACCTCTTAAGAGTTCCAATGCTTCAGAATAGCAGCAAGTAAGGACCAAACCCTTAATATATGAGTTTTGGGGGGAACTCAATATCCAAACAATAGCACTATCATACTATTTTTTTTTTAGTTACTGAATGAAGGCACTAGATGTTTATTAAAATAAAGTCCAATTCCTTTACCATGGTGCCTGTCTGTGTCTCTGACCCCATTCTAATCTACTTTGCACTTAGTGCTTCCCTCAGTAGGTAGTAGCCAAACTGAACAACTCTTTTCCTCCTTTTACTCTTCCTCCTCCTCCTCTTCCTCTTCCTCCTCTTCCTATTCCTCCTTCTTTTTCTTCTCCCTCCTCTTGTTCTCCTCCTCATTCTCTTCCTCTTCCTTCTTTTTGAGAAATGGTGTAGCCCAGGCTGACTTTGAATTCATGAGATTTCTGCTCAGCTTTCTGAGTATCAGAATTATAGACACTTATCACAACATCTAGTTTGGGAACTTCTTGATCATTACATAAACCAAGTTCATTTCAAGCTTGAGTCTTTGTTTTTGGTATTCTCTCTTTCAGACACCCCTCCGTGAAGATCTTCACAATTCCCTCTCCTCACTGGCCACAAGTAGAAATGACACCTCCTATACACAGTGCCATCCTCCTCCTCCCTCATCACCCCCTCTCCCTTATTGCTTGCCTTCATAGTGTTTATTGTTATCTGCTTTATTGGTCTGCTTAGGTATTGTTCACCTTCCTCCCTTTAGAAGGAAAGTTTTATGGGAGTGAAACATGCAACAGAGTGTCTGGCACATAGAAGGAACTGAGAACATATGTGCTGAAAGGATGCATGAATCCATGCAGTTAGCACCCTGCATATATTTACTGAACACATTGAAGTCAGCTTCTAACTACTCCTGGAAACAAACTAAAGTTTAAGGAAACTCAGTCTCTGCCATGTAACAGATGTGAAACTCTGATGCCATGTGATCCAATTAGCATCACTCTTGAAAGGGCATTATTCTTGGATATGATTACACCATCTGTCCTAAAAGCTTCCATGATTCATAACCAGATAAGTGCTGAACCCCATTTGGCAGGTCTCATAAAGTAACTCTGTCTTCTCAGTTGGGTTCTAGCCATGTGTGGGCAGTGTTTTGACATTTTCAAATGAAATATGGGCTCCAATGAAAAACACAAAGTGTTGAGATGACATGGGCAGGGTAGAAATATTATACTCTGTAAACTGCCAGGATATAACCAGGATGGGAAGGATAAGTCTAAGTCTAGGAGAACGTTGAGAAACATTATCCAGTGGAAACTATGAAACTGATCTTATCTCCCTAAAGACATTGCTCGTGCTCCCATTACATGTAAATGAACAAGCGCATTCCCTACCTGTATGATGAGAAGGTCCTAGAGGTATGGATTATGGTGGGTGAGTTGAAGAAAATGAGCCAAGAGGGAAAGAACTAGCTCTATTTTACAGATAAGGAAAAGGAATTGAATAGCTGTTGTATTCCCTTCCTCTTGATGAGAGACTCTATTCTTATTTGAAGAACTTTCCACATCCCATTCTTTGTTGTGATTTAAATGAGGCTCTCACTCCATTCCAAGGTTGAGTATACATTTTAGTTCTAGCCAGTGTTCTGAACTCTCATCACACGATTAGCTCAGGGATAAACACATGGCCTGTAGCAGGCAAAAGAGAGGAATTCTAAGATTTCATTTTTCAGAAACTATTGAGAAAGAGAATCTTTCTGTCTAGAGGTTGTTAATTTCTAATAAGATATATCTCGTGCTGTGAATAGTCAATTTTTATTCTTCTGTAGATAAACTATAATAGTGGCTACTCCTTTGGGAGTTGTCTTTTGTAGGGTTATATTTACATTCCCTTCCTTAGCCTTTCACAGAGTTAGATCCTCTCCCTGGACATTTTGTAAGGATTACAGCCCAACTCTTGCCCAGTCTTCCATTTATATTTAGATGTCCCTCAAGAGACTCATTGCCCATAGGTATGGTATTTGGAAGGTTCGATTAAAGGGCCTTATAGGTAAATTGCTGTTAGGAGGTTGAGTCTGGTGAGAGAGGTGAGTCACTGTGGATGTGACCTGGAAGCATTTATCCCTCTCCCTGACTCCTCGCTTCACTCACTACATTCTGTTTGCCATGAGATGAGCATCTTTTTTTTCTGCCATACTCATCTGCCATGCTTCCCTGCCTCAGAGTGAGCTGACTCTAGATTGAACCCTTTATAGACTGTGAGCCAAAATATAGTTTTCCTCCTTTAAATTGCAGGTGTTGAGTATTTTGTCTCAACATTGAAGAAAATGACTAAGACATCCAGCTTTCTAAGTTCTAAAATGAACCCCCATATAAATGGGCAAGATGTCAATTGCTCAATAACCTTTCTTCAGTTTTATAATACCAGAATATTTGATGACCTTTGCAATACCCCTTCTTAGCATTACCCAATACAAGGTATGTAAAACTTAACCTACAGAAAAGTAACATGTCTGCTTTGAGAAAATACAAGAACTACAGACCAATCTTATTAATGAACATTGGTACAAAAATCCTTAATAAAATACTAGCAAACAGAATGCAACAAATCATCAGGAAGATTATATACCATGAGCAAGTGAGATTTATCCCAGGAATGCAGAAATGGTTCAACATATGCAAATCAATAAACATAATATACTATATCAACAGTCAAAGACAAAAATTACATGATCATCTCAGTAGATGCAGAAAAAGCTTTTCATAAAGTTGAGCACTCATTCATGATAAAAAAAACCCCACAGAAAATCATAATAGATGGATTTTACCTCAATCTGATAAAAAAACCATCCATGACAAAACCAACAGTCAACATCATACTAAATGGACAAAACCTCAAAACTTTCACTCTAAAATCAGGCACAAGACAAGATTGTCTACTCTCACCACTCCTATTCAATATAGTTCTGGAACCATTATCCCAAGTAATTAGACAAGAGAGAGAAATAAAAGGAATAAGGGTTGTAAAGGATGAAGTTAAATTATCATTATTCACAAATGACATGACACTCTAGACAGAAGATGCCAAAAAAGCTCCAAAAGATTTCTAGATTTAATGAGCAAACCCACTAACATAGCTGGATACAAAATCAACACTCAAAAATCAGTATCGCTTCTGTATACAAACAACAAATTCACTGAGAGAGAAATTATGGAAATAACACCTTTCACAATAGCACCCAAAAAATGAAATACTTAGAAATCAATCTAACAAAGGAAGTGAAAAACATATGCACTGAAAATTACAGTACTCTGAAAAAGGAGATTGAAGAAGATAACAGAAAATGGAAAGGTATCCCTTGCTTGTGAATATAAAGAACAAATATTGTGAAAATTGTCATCCTCCCAAAACTGTTATACAGATTTAATGCAAACCTGATCAAAATACCATTAGCATACCTCACAGATATAGAGAAAACATTCCTAAAATTCATTTGGAAATAAGAAACCTAGAATAGCAAAGATAATCCTGAGTAACAAAGGCAAAGCAGGAGGCATCACAATCCCTGACTTAAAATTATACTTCAAAGCTACTGTGATAAAATCAGCATGGTACTGGCCAAAAAAAAAAAAAAAACAGACCTGAGGACCAATGGAATAGATTAGAAGATACAGATATGGCTACAAACACACTCAGTTACTTTATCTTTGACAAAGGGGCCAAACATGTTCACTGGAAGAAAGCCTCTTTAATAAATGGTGCTGGAAAAACTGACTTCTCACAGTCCAAAGACTAAAACTAGAGCTATGTCTATCACCATGCACTAAAGTCAAAATGGGTCAAAGATCTAAATATTAAAATACAAACACTAAGTCTACTGGAAGAGCAAGTAGGTAGAAATCTTGAAGACATAGGAGTAGGCAAAGAGTTCATGAACAAAAACCAATCTGCACAGGAAGTGTTTGAAAGAATAAACAACTGAGATCTCATCTTATTAAAATATTTTTGCACATCAAAAGAAATCACCAACAGACCAAAAAGAAAACTCACAAAGTGGGGAAAAATTTTAGCCAACTGTGCCTCAGACAGAGGACTTTTATCTAGAACATCTACAGAACTGAAAAAAATTGAGCCCCCAAATTCAAAGACCCAATCCAAAAATGGGCATCTGAGATGAATACATAATTCTCAGATGAAGAAATACAAATGACAAGTATATGAAAAAATGTTCAATATCACCATTTATTCAAAAAATTTAAACTAAAACAACACCGAGATTCCATCTCACCTCAGAAAGAATGGCTATCATCAAGAAATCAACCAATAACAAATGCTGGCAAGAAATCAACCAATAACAAATGTAGAGAAAAAGAAACACTTCTCCACTGTTGGTGGAAGTATAGATCTGTACAGCCACTGTGGAAATCATGTGGAGATTACTAAAAAAAGAATTAGAACCAGAAGTCCCATTCAACTAAGCTATTCCCCTTCTGGATATTTTCCCAAAATAATCAAAAAAATCATACCACAGTGATATATGTGCACCCATGTTTATAGCAGCACAATTTATAATACCTGAATCTTGTAAACAACCCAAATGCCTGTCAGTTGAGGAATGGATAAAAAGATGTGGTATTTTTATACAATAGAGTACTACTCAGCCATAAAGGATAAACTCAAGGTACTCATAGGTAAATAGATGCAACTTGAGGCCATACTCATAAATGAAATAAATCAGACATGCATACATGTACAGCATATTTCTTTCCTAATGTAAGAGGCTAAAAGAGCAAATAGGACCCAAAATGTACAATAGATATTGTGAAATGGGAAGAAACTGCTCAAAAGGAAAGAACAGCTAGGATGGGGGAAAGAAGAAAAAAAATATATATATATATATATAATTCACAAATAGCTAAGATAATTATACTACTAATTTCTATTAGTTCATTGAAAAGAACAGTTTGTGCTTATATATTTGAGCCATTTTTATGCCTATAGCTTGTAATCTGAGCAACTATTTTGAAGATAACAATATGCAATATATTAACCATAGTTAATCTCCCATTATCTTGTTTTGAAATATTGTATCATTGCTTTTATTGTTTTTCTCTCAAAAAAAAGAAAAAAATATAGCCATTAGTCCCCAGAAATTAAGGTCCATTACAATATCCAGCCAGAGGAAAAGCGAGGACTCCACTCAGCACACATCCTTCCTGCTCATTGTTCAGTGTACCTCTTTTCCTCTCGTATAAAATCCCTCTGCGCTCCTAATTGAGGTTGATAGCCTCTCCATCTTCCCAAGATACTGGGCCTAGAATATATCTGAGTCCTTCTTACAAAGTCTTATTTCCTGAATATTGGCCTTCAGGCACCAAGCAACCCAATCCTTATCTTAGTAACAAACCTGCCTACAAATGTAGCCAACACAGTTAGGCTGAGGTTGAGAAACACAGGAAAATAAAGCCCAAAATCAACTGTCTCCAGCTAGAACCATCAGTTAATACTTTAATTACATGAGCTCCAAATCCCTGAAACCCTTTAACATATTTGGGTTCTTCAGTACAATATATATATTGCCATTATCCCTTGTTTCTAGTGCTAAAACCTTGGGAATTTCCTAATTGACAGGAGTGTCTTTTGTTATTAGTAATCAATTACTTCTTATCACAGTGTAGTTATGCAAGTGATTTTAACTTGGATGGAGGCCCTTAGATAGCCTCGTAGTAGAGCTGGTCACCAGGAACACCAAACAATTACAGAAGGTTGGAAGCCAGAGCCCCACCCACTGACATGCTGGAAGGGGAAGGTGGCTGGATAGTAAGAGTTCTAGAAAACTCTTCAACAAGATTTGAGGAGTTTTTGGGTGATGAATACATCAAAGTGCTGGATGCAGGGTGACTCTATGATGCCAAATGTTGTCCATGAATTCAAACTCAGAAACTATAAAGGTAAAAATAACTTTATTTGAGAGTTTTACAAATTGCAATTTAGGAGACACAGGAACCAGAGTTCTCAGGAAGGCAGGGAAAGTATAGGCATTATTGAATATTAAGAAAGAAGGGAGACTACCTGACTGATAGAAGATAAAGAATGTGAATAAGAATGTCCATGAAGCAATAGTTTAATAGCCTCTTGATATGCATTGTGAGCCTTAGGACACAATTTCATTATTCAGTTGTTCTGGTCTTTCCAGATATCTCCAGTCAAACATCAGAAGTAATCAAAGGTGTTCACTATCCTAAGCAGCTTGATTCATGCATAAATCCTACTTACCCAGTGTCCCTGTATTCCATTTTAAAGAACACTTTTAACGTCACCTTCATGGTGGTTTGTCTTTTCATTTCACAGCATCCTCCACCACAGTACCTTGCCTTATGCATCTTTGCCATCTGGAGGTTTCTAAATTGTAGCCTTCATAGTAACCCAATAATAGTAAAACATTTTCCTGTGCTAAGTCATTTCATTTCAGCAAACTATCAAAGCTGAGAGATAGGGGGTTATAGGAACCCCCACATTCATAGCTGCCCCTTAAAACTTGCAACTGGCATCTGAAGTGGGAATAATCTTGTGGGACTGAACTCTTACTCTATGGAGTCTGCATTAATTCTAGGTAGTGTCAGAATTGAATTGAATTGTTGGGCACTCAGTTGCCACAGGACAACTGAACAGTTAAAACATTGTGTGGGGGAAAAAGGCACATCTGTCTTTCTCAGATATCAGAAGTGTAAAAGATAAACATCACGTAAACCCACTCCAATAGGAATTTTCTGTCACTTGCAATCAAGAGTCCTGAATGATTCAAGAACCTTGACATAGAAAGATTCAACAACTCACCCAAGCTTATAAGCTTATAAGCAACAGAACTGGGAAGTAGACCAGCCCTGTGTGACTCCCAAACCCAGTGTATGACCTATGGAGCAATTCTGTTTCCCTGACAGATACCACAGAAGAGCACATTAGGTGGGAGGCTGCCAATGATTCTGAAGACTGTTGGAGCTCCGTGTTTCTGTCACCGTATCTCTCCACAGGTGATTATAAGGGAGTCTATCCACAGTTTCAAAAGAAGCAGGATCCTCCAATGATAGCAAACCTATACTTATCCTGATAGTCCAAGCACCATACAGTGTCAGCCAAAAACTGCATTCTAAATACAGTCCATGACATACAAGTCAACTGCTTCATGACAATTTCAACAGTGAGGTTGAAGAAAGTAATTTCTTTAGCTTAAAATCAAGCACATGAAAACACAATGAACTGTCTAAAATATTAGCTGTTTGACTTTCCTCTCTAAATTTCCTGTTATCATGAAAACAGATTATCTTTCTGTCAAGGGCCACTACTTAGACAATTCAGACATCCACCTACCAACACTGTACCTTTGTGTATAAGAAAACATGTCTATAGCTGCCTAATTCAGAATTTTTTCTTTTTCTTGTCTTCTTCCATTTCCATTACCAGTCTCCTTCTGGATCCAGTGTTTCTAAGTATGACATTAATTCTTTTCTGAGCCTGATTTAACTTTCCAAAGATGTTTGTTTGCACAGATGTGTGTCACATGCATTGTGCTGATTGGCTGTGAAATTAACCTTGTTCAGTATATTTGGTCCCACATTTAAAATAAAATGGCAGCTGGGAAGAGCAATGAATGGGGAAGAGGACTGTAAACAAAACCAAGAAGTAGAGCAGATTGTGGAGAGAAAGCTGTGGAGGGAGGGGAGAGATGTAGCCCTGAGACTGGGCATAAAGCTTGAAATCTTATGGAGGAGATAGATGAGAGTGTCCTGTTCTTTCATTATGTCTTACTCTATTAACCCTTTTCCCTTTCTTATTTCAAACTCACTGATATTATGGGGGGTCAAGTTTATTTATAACTTTACCTTTTAGAAGACTAATTTTTAATTGTTGTTTCAGCAGACTCCTCTGTGGCAGGTTTCTTGGGTAGAGTATCCTTATCATCATCAATACCAGCGTTAGCTCCTCTATAGCAAGTGCTGTATGTCACTAGGATTTTGATATGCACTCATCCATTGGGGGAATATTCAAATTGCTTTCACCTTTGGGTTATAAAACATCATTACACGTCAGCTTTGGTTTGCTGTTTTTCAGATCTCAGAGCTTTAATGATCTGGAAACACTTCGGTGTCAGGCTCTTGCTTTCCAGTGAATTTGGTCTTCTATACTCAGTTTGGATATGGATGTGAAGTTTTAATTTCCTCTCAATAACTTTAATGGTGGTGGGTAGAGCTTTCCTAGTCCTCAAGACCAAGAGGCACTTGATGAAGTTTGGGTTACTTCTCCTTCTCCCCTTCCTGTGCCTCTCAGGGCCTGGGTCTGATCTCTCATCAGTATATAGAACATCAAATCTGAGTCTCTAGGACACAGAGCTCTTATGCAGTCTAAAACCCTAGTCAAGCACAGGCAGTAAAACTCCGTAAACAGTCTCAATCTAACCACCCTCTGTATTTGTAGTCCCAGAGGAATTCCTTTTTCTTTTTTTCAAGCTTAGTCATTTTTTATTGTTTGTTTTACAGAATATCTGTGTCCTGTAGTGAACAAACTATCACCTTCTTCCTGGAAAACCCAAACAGATGCTTGGAAGGCATAGTAAAGAATTTTGACTACTTCCTGAAAAAAAGCAAGAGGATCCTAGAAAGTTCCATAGTAACTTCCTTCAGTGACGAGGTGGCTGATGTGAAAATATCTGCTCCCAACCCAGCGCCCACCTGGTGCTCTGGATACAGAGGTCAGTCCCAGCCCAGCTCTGAAGACACACTGGAGTCCTGAGCAGCTCACTAGAAACCTATTTAATGCCACTGTGACTGCCCACTTAAACGTGATTACAGTGATAAATTTCATGTTTTGTATTTTTTTATTTTAAAGAAAATAAAACTAAACAGAACAGAACAAAGCAGATCAGAATAAAACAATGTAAGTAACACAGATTTCAAAGCAAGACAACAAGAAATCATCACTGGCTATTATATTGACTCTTGTTTTCTTCTAAATAGTTGTCCACATCTTCACATACAATGAATTCATACACAACAAAATAGTATTATACTGATCAGAACAGAATGATGAAGGCATTATAGGCCTTCAAAACCAGACAATAGGGAAATCAACAATGGCTGCCATAATGTCTCTCGTTCACTTCAAAATAGCTGTCCATACCTTCATATATGTTGAAATTAAACAATACAAAACAGAATAAAATCACTGAACAAAGAATAATAGTATTGCTGGATTTCATGGCATGACGCTATGGAATCAGCACTGGATACCATAGTGTCTCTTTATCTTCAAAGTAGCTGCTCATTTTATTGTGCATTATATAATTGATTCTCATAAACTGTTTAGGAGAAGTTCTATGCATGCATGACTCTACATCTATACCTATCCTTTCTGTATTAGAGGGAAAAAACAAAACAAAATAGAACAAATTCCTAGAAAAACACGAAACAAAAAACACAGATAAATAACAATAGCAGAGAGCCCAACACACTAATAATATAGGCCTTCAAACAAGGTGGTAGGAGCATAACTAGGATTGTTATTTTACATAATGATCTTCAAGAGTTCCTCAGATCACCATACAGTAATATGCACAATTGTTCCAATCCTATGAATGCCCACTATTTGTTCCAAAAACTTATAGAATTTGTATCACAATCATCTTAGCTATCCTGTGTGTTTATGTAATTTTAGATATTTTTTTCTTTTCCCTTCCTTTTCTTTTTCCTCATTTTCCCTGAGATATTATTTTTCCTCTTTCAGCAGATTCTTATCCTTTCACTGTATTTATTGAGTATTTTGTATCTTATGTATTCTTACCATTTCTTAGACTAGGGAGACTATACGGTATTTATACATGTGAGTTTGATTTATTTCACTTATGAGTATGGTCTCTAGTTGCATCCATTTATTTATAAATATTCAATGCGATCATTCTTTATAGCTTAGTAGTACCCTATTATATAAAAATACCACATCTTTTTTATCCATTCCTCAGCTTATGGGCACTTAGGTTGTTTCCAAGATCTGGCTATTATAAATTGTGCTGCTATAAATATGGGTGCACATATATCACTGTGGTATCATGTTTTCAGTTCTTCTGGGAATATGCCCAAAAGAGTGTCAAATGGGACTTCCAATCTCAGCTATTTGAGGAACTTCTAAACTGACCTCCACAGTGGTTGCACCAGTGTGCACTTCCACCAACAGTGCAGAAGAGTTCCTTTTTCCCCCCACAGCCTCTCCAGCATTTGTTGTTGGTAGTTTTCCTTATCCTGGCCATTCTTTCTGGAGTATAATGGAATCTCAGTGTGGTTTTAATTTGCATTTCTTTAATGACCAATGATGCTGAACATTTTTTCATGTGTTTATTTGCCATTTGTATTTCTTCATCTGAGAACTGTGTATTCATCTCAGATGCCCATTTTTGGACTGGGCCTTTGAATTTCAGGGATCTGATTTTTGTTAATTCTTTACATGTTCTGGACAGAAGTCCTTTGTCTGAAGGACAGTTCACTAAAATTTTTTTCCCAATTTGTGGGGTTTCTTTTCACTCTGCTGGAAATTTCTTTTGACATGCAAAAACTCTTTAATAGGACATGATCCGAGTTATTAATTCTGTGAATTATTCCACATGTGGTTTGGTTCTTGTTCATAAATTCTCTACCTACCCCTATGTCTTCAAGATTTCTACCTACTTTGTTTTCCAACAGATTTAGTGTTTCTGTTTTAATATTTAGATCTTTGATCCATTTAGACTTTAGTTTAGTACATGGTGATAGGCATGGATCCAGTTTTACTTTTTGGCATATGGAGAGCCAATTTTTTGAGCACCATTCTTCCAGTGAACATGTTTGGCCCTTTTATCAAAGATAAGGTGGCTGAGTGTGTTTGTAGTTGTAGTTGTAGTTGTAGTTGTAGTTGTAGTTGTAGTTGTAGTTGTAGTTGTATTGTCTAATCTATTCCACTGATCTTCAGGTCTGTTTTTATTTCAGTACCATGGTGAATTTATTACACTAACTTCATAGTATAACTTCAAGTCAAGGATTGTGATGCCTCCTGCCTTGCTTTTGTTGCTTACAATTGCCTTTGCTATTCTAGGTCTCTTCTTGTTCCAGCTGAATTTTGGAGTCATTACTCTAGATCTGGAGGTATGCTAGTGGTATTTTGATTGGGTTTGCATTAAATCTGTATAACAATTTTGGGAGAACGGCCATTTTCACAATGTTTGTTCTTCCTATCCATGAACAAGGCATGTCTTTCCATTTTCTGAGGTCCTCTTTGATTTCTTTTTCAAGATATTATAATTTTCCCTGAATAGGTCCTTTACTTCTTTTGTTAGATTGATTCCTAAGTATTTCATTTTTTTGGATGCTATTGTGAAGGGTGTGACTTCTCTTATTTCTCTCTCTCAGTGATTTTGTTTTTAGTATATAGGAATACTATTGATTTTTGAGTGTTGACTTTGTATCCAGCTACATTACTAAATTTATTATACCTAGGAGTCTTTCAATGGAGTTTTGGGGGTCTTCTATGTAGAGTATCATGTCATCCTCAAATAAAGATAATTTAACTTCTTTTCTTAATCTTACTTCTTTTATTTCTCTCTCGTCTAATTGCTCTGGCTAGTATTTCCAGCACTATACTGAATAGGAATGATGGTAATGGACATCCTTGTCTTATGCCTGATTTTAGGGTAAAGGCTTTCAATTTTTGGCTGTTTAATATGATGCTGGTTGTTGGTTTGTCATAGATGGTTTTTATTATATTGAGGTAAAAACCACCTATTTCAATTTTCTGCAAGGCTCTTATCATGAATAAGTTTTGGACCTTATCAAAAGTGTTTTCTGCATCTATAGAATTGATCATGTGGTTGTTATTTTTGGCACTATTGATATGGTGGATTACATTTATTGATTTGTATATGTTGAACCATCCCTGCATTGCTGGGATGAATCCCACTTGGTTATGGTGTATAATCTTCGTGATGATTTGTTGCATTCTATTTGCCAATATTTCATTGAAAATGTTTGCATCTATGTTCATTAGGGAGATTGGCCCGTAGTTCTCTTTTTTGGTTGGGTCTTTCTCAGGTTTTGGTATTAGAGTAATATTTGTTTCCAAGAATGAGTTAGGGAAAATTGCTTCCCTTTAAATTTCACTGAAGAGTTTGAGGAGTGCTGGCATTAAATGTTCTTTGAATTTCTTGTATAATTCCTCAGTGAATCTGTCTGGACCTGGGCTTTTCTTTGCTGGTAAGGATTTAATTACATTTTCAATTTTGTTAATTGAAATTGAGTTATTCAGCAGTTTTACATCTTCTTGACCCAGCTTTGGTAATTCATATGTTTCTAGGAATCCGTCCATTTCTTCTGTATTATTAAGCCTATGAGAGTAGAGGTTTGTGAAATAGTTATTGATGATCTTCTATATTTCCAGAGTTCACCCTTTCATTCCTTATTGCACCCTTTTCATTCCTTATTGCATGAATTTGAGTTTTTTTCTTTCCTTTTTTTTAATAAGGTGGCTAGGGGCTTATCAATTTTATTTTTTCTTTCAAAGAACCAGCTCTTTGATTCATTGATTCTTTGTATTATTTTCTTAGTCTCTATCGCATTGATTTGTGCTCTGAACTTTATAATTTCCTCCCTTCTTTTGGCTTTGGGCTTGACTTGGTCTTCTTTTTCTAGATGATTGAGGTGTAGCATCAGGTTGTTTATTTGTGTTCTTTCTGTTTTCCTGATGTGGGAATTCACCACAATAAATTTTCCTCTCAGGACTACTTTCATTGTGTCCCACAGGTTCCGGTAAGATGTATTTGTATTTTTATTTGATTATAAATATTGTATAATTTCTTCTTTAATGTCCTCTGTGACCTTCTGATTGCTCAGGAGTGTATTGTTTAATTTCCAGGTGTTTGTGGGGCTTTTTCAGTTTCTTTTGTCACTAATTTCTAGTTTTCATGGTGCTATGATCTGATAACATGCATGGGATAATTTCAATTCTTTTGCATTTACTTAAGCATGGTCTGTGGGTACGTATAGGGTCAGTCTATTTTAGAGAATGTTCCATGTGTTGCTGAGAAGAAGGTATATTCTGATGTTGTTGGGTGGAACACTCTGTATATGTCCACCAAGTCCATTTGTTCACAGGTGTGATTCTGTTCTGTTATTTCTTTGCTGATTTTCTGTCTAGTTGATCTGTCCCTTTGTGTCAATGGCATGTTAAGGTCTCCTGTTATAATTGTGTTATTGCTTATTTGATTTTTCATTTCTGTTAATACTTGCTTTGTATAGCTGAGTGCTCTGGAATTTGGTGCATATATATTTAAGATTGTTCTCCTCCTCTTGAAGTTTTCCCCCTAACTAGTATGTAGTGACCTTCTTTATCTCTTTGGATCATTCTTGGTTTGAAGTTCACATTGTCTGCAAACAGGATAGCTACCCCTGCCTTTTTGGGGGATCCTGTTGCATGGAGTATTGTTTTCCATCCTTTGACTTTCAGTCTATAAATTTCCTTTTGGGTTAAATGGGTTTCTTGTAGACAGCATATGGTTGGATGTTGTTTCTTGATCCATTCTGCCAGTCTGTTTCTTTTAATTGGTGAATTGAGGCCATTTACATTAATGTTATAATTGATATATATTGGTTTACTTTTGACATGTTGTCTTGCTGCTGTTGATTTTTACCTTACCACTCTGTTTAATTGTTTGCCTTGCTTAGTGGTTTTTTCCTAAGTCTATCTAGAATGTCTTTCAGTATTCTTTGCAGGGTTAGTTTGGTGGTCGTGAAGTTCTTCAGCTGTTCTTTGTTGTGGAAGTATCTTATTCCTCCATCCATTCTGAAGGATAGTTTTGCAAGGTACATCAGTCTGGGTTGGAAGTCATTTTGCTTTCAGAACTGAAATACTTCACTCCGTGCTCTTCTTGACTTCACTGTTTGTGTTGAGAAGTCTTCTGTGATTCTGATAGGCTTTCCTTTATAGATGATCTGTCTCTTCTCTCTAGTAGCTTTTAATATTCTGTTGAATTTCTGGGATGTTGATTATTATATGTCTGGGTGTAGTTTTATTTTGGTTATGGTTATTTGGAGTTCTATATGCTTCACTGATCTCTGTGTCAGTTTCCTTTCTCCTGTTTGGGAAATTTTCAGCTATTACTTCTGTAAATAGCCTCTTGATATCATTTGTGTTGTCCCCTTCTTTTTCATTTATACTTATCAATCTTATGTTGTTTTACTTTGCATCGTCTTGCAGCTGTTGAATTGTTATTTCCTGACTCCTTGTTATTTTTAAAAGACCTTTCCCTTCCTGTTCACTAGTTGAAATCTTGTCTTCGAGGTCTGAAATTCTATCTTCACTTTCGTTGAGGCAGTTTTGCCAACTTTCGATGGAATTTTTTATTTCCTGTATATCTCTTTGAATCTGCTTCATGCAGTCTGTTTGTTTCTTATATTGTTCATTCAGGGTTTCCATCTTTTTGCATTGTTCCTCTAATTTTTTTAACTATTTCTTCTTTTTTTAATTTTTTTTTAATTTTATTTAAAGAGAAAGAAAGCAAAACAGAAAAAAGGGTAGAAATAATACA
This sequence comes from Dolichotis patagonum, assembly GCA_004027295.1. Lineage (NCBI taxonomy): Eukaryota > Metazoa > Chordata > Mammalia > Rodentia > Caviidae > Dolichotis > Dolichotis patagonum. The sequence goes on along the minus strand of PVJX010021938.1, from coordinate 9,445 downwards.
GAATTTCAAAAAAACAGTAAGAGATCACTAGTTGATAAATTACATAGTCTTCTTAGAAATAGTTGCTCATGTTACAAAATTAAAGCATACAAAGTGGACATTCAAACAGTGAGGCTGCAAACAGTTCTGTTCAACAATCCAAAAAAACTTAGTAATATGGTTATCAATCCTACACACTTAAACATACATGCAGTTATATACTTTAGAGTACTTTCTTCCCCTTCTTTTGCTTTTTAAGTCCATTATCTGTTTAGCTATATCATGTTTCTGCTTGCTCAGTATCTTATTGATCTGTTTTGTTGTTGTTATTTCCTTTTTAATCACCTTATATAATTCTGTTGTTCTGTTTTTGAGTTTCTCCTCATCCATGTCACATGGATCCCCTTTGGTGGAGTTGAGAATTTTTGGAGGTATTTTGTTACCTTGTTTTCTCATGTTCTATTTTTTTATTTAATTTTTTATAAACTTGGAGGTAGTAATATACAACAAAACAGGATGGAATAAAGCCAACTGAGACAGTGTAGTGAAATTGGTACAGAACATCGCAGCAGATCACCAAGGCAACAGTAATAGGCATCATTGTATATCTTATTCTCTTCACAATAGTTGTTCTTTCAATCAGGTATAGCAAAATCAAAAGAAATACACAATATTATAGAGCTTATCAAAACAGAATATTGAATAGAGCAACACCATTAATGAGGACAAAGCAAAATGGTGATAAAAATATCTGCCTTTGAAGAGATAGTCAAAGGAGATTCCCCCCACTCACTGCATTACATATCTTCAAGCTCCCAAGATATGCCAAGATCCCTGGATCCCACTTGCTAATGGGGTGGTGGTGATGGTGGTATGTTTGATTCTAAGCCCACACCCCGGTAGGCATCAGGCTGGTTGCTGGTTTGCTCAGCACCCTAAGTTCCAACATGGCGCGAATCTCAGGAAACGCTGTTGCTTCTTGCTTCTTGCCCTGGGGCGGCCACGGCTTGCCAGACCACAGCCACTTACCAGGGCAGGCTGCTTGCTGGGTTGCTCAGTGCCCTAAGTTCCAACATGGCGTGGATCTCAGGAAATGCTGTTGCTTCTTGCTTCTAGCTTCTTGCTTCTTGCCCTGGGGTGGCCACAGCTTGCCAGACCACAGCCACTTACCAGGGCAGGCTGCTTGCTGGGTTGCTCAGTGCCCTAAGTTCCAACATGGCACACAACTATTTCTTCTTTAGATGTGTTCAGCATTTTTTCATTACATTTATCATTTCTTCTTTTACCTGGGAGATTATTTCTGATTTGTGTTCTTTTATAGCTTCCCAGAATTGTTTCTTTACTTCAGTTGCTATCATTTCAGGAATTTCAGGGGTTTGGACTACATTTTCTTCTGTGTCCATGTCTCCTAGGTTGCTTGGGTTGGGCTGGAAGTTTGCAATTGCATTTTGCTCTTTTGGTTTGTCATTTTCCTATATCTCTGGGTTTTAAGCGATGTTCCAAAACTTCCCCCTTTCACTGGGAATCCCCTGCCCACCTTTGGCTCCCAGGGCAGACTTCAGGCAATGGCTAGCCTCTTGGAGGTCACTGGACATGGCCCAGTTAGGCCCACAGGGACCTTCCTTGTGTCCTCCAGTGATTTGGAATGCTCGGTGTGGTCTTACTTGTTGGGAGCAATGTTCCAAAGCTTCTCTGGGTGCTGGGGTTCAACTCACGCATGTTCAGTTCCTGGGCTGTTTTGTATATTTCTAAAAGAACTGTATTTACTTTTTTGTTGGTTAATAATTGACACATAGGGTTGTATATAGGTATGGGATGCAATGTGATATTTCAGTAAGTGTGTATACACTGTGTAATATCAAATCAATGCGTGTAGCATATCTGTTACCATTTCTTTGTGATGAGAGAAGCATGGCATCTTGCTTCTCACACAAGGTCATGGAAGGTGACCATCACTTATTGGAGATATTTTCTGACCTCTATAGTCATTGTTTCTGACATCACCAAATGGAAACAACTCTACCAACCTGTTTGCATTTCCCCACAATAAATTCTAGCTAGGTGCCACCCTGGATCATGACATCAAGTAGCAGGTACTCACCATTGTCCATCAGGGACAGCAGAAGAGAAGGGCAGAAGACAGCACAAGCTACCTTAGCCATTGCTAATGAAGAAGATGCCTCTCTTATACCTGTGGAGCGTTCAGTGGTCAGGACCTCTGATTGGAATGACCTACAATTTGGGGAATTTTGGTTGGTTGGTTGGTTGGTTGGTTGGTTGGTTGGTTTGGGGGTTTTTAGCTTCAGTGCACTATCTACTGTTGACATTCATCATTGGTAGCAGAACAAAGACAACACCATTCTCCTCCACATTTGAGTTTTCAGCTTTGACAATTAGAAATAATTTGGAGGCATTTTTATCTCATTGCACCTTATTCCCTCCACCTCCAAGCATATTCTCACTCTGCTCCTGCCAACCCATGGTGACATTCCTGTCCTGTTCCTCCTGTTCTGCCTTCCCAGCCTCCTTCCACCACTCCCCCAACACACAGGTGGAAATTAAACACCAGGTTTGGCAATGCTGGGAGTTATATACTGAAGTTGGAAAGAAACTGAAATGAGAAAGCTGCAGCAACATAACAGGGCCCAGTGCCCAAGGCTGACAAGTCACCCACACCAGTTCTTTTTGCTCCTGACAATGTGTTGTGATGGCATAGCTGAGTCACCTATACCAAATGATAGTAATTCAGCTCAATCATGTCAAAAGTCAAATCAGCACAACTATCTGGCTTTATGCTCACTCACCTGTTAGGGCCACCCATTGATATACTGCTGGCAGAAAAGGTCACAGAAGGTGAGTAGATATGAGCAGAGGGATGACACAGAATGGCATTAAGTATTATGGCCTACAATTTTACTTCATCCCTTATTTTTTAAATAAGCATAGAATTTGGTGTTAACAGGCTCAGACAATACTCTCCCTCCATTTCTTCTCTCTATGCATTGCCATGGACCCCCAAATTGTGAGACAAACCTATTCTAACTCTGCCATTTTCCCCAATACAATTGAAAAGACAAAAATAAAAGGCAATATTCATTAGTGACAACTTTGTAGCAAATCTGTACTTTCACATATTGCTAGTTAGGGAATAAATTAGTACAATTTGGGGAAAGCATGTTAACATTAATGGATGAAGATTTTTTAAATTGTTCAAATCCTTAACTGTTTTCTAACTAATTTCTCTTCCAAGTGTGTACCCTAAGGAAATAATCAAAGATAAGTACAAAAAATTAATGTTACAAGAATATTTACTTCAACCATATTTAACATATGAAATAAAAGAGAAAGAGAAGGAAGAAATAGAAAGAGGAGAGAGAAAATGAGAAAGCAAAGAGAGAAACAAATTCAAATATTATACAATGAAATTAATAGTTGTATAAATCATAGTCACACATCAAACTTACTAGAAGGCAGCCATTAAAAACTACACCTTCAAGAAAATGCAATATATTCAAAGTAGGCCATAAAATTTTATACACAATGTGAATTGTATTACATCAAACTATATATAAAATTGGCTTTCTAATAGGTCAAAGCAGTTGCTTGTCATCAGTTTCAAAGGATGTAAGTCAAAAAAGAAAAAATATATTATAAACAAAAAATTCTAACTATTAAGTTGTGGTTTGTCCTATTGGCTTTTAGTTTTCTTCCTTTCTTTTTAATCTCTTTTTATTCCAATGTCCTATATCATGCCTTTTGCAAATAGAGAAAGGAAAGTATAATTTGTTAAAAAAAATTTTAATGGCAAAGTTTAAGAGAGTACCCAGGTGTTACCCCACGTCAGTCTAGGAAAGCAGTGGGTGCTTTCTCTAACTCTTCGTTTTTATGCGTCTGGCATCATATCAGATGGGCATCTTGAAACTGGCCAAGGTAGGAGTATTTACACACCATGCAAATATGACAAATCTGGACCTTTTTCCCCCTTAATATACCAGCACACCATTGCTCTAAGGTTTTCTTGCAGTCCAAGACAGAACATGTCAAGCCTCATGGTAGACCTGAATCTCTACTTTATCCCTGATGAATCAAACAATTCTTAGTTCCTCACCCCTGTGCTACAGTTGCAGGTTCTGAGTTGAGACTGTATCATCAGCTGTTCAGTGATGGCAATAATACTCAGTACTTTCAACTTAAAGCAAGAGCGGTCTAGGGGCTGGGGATTTAGCTCAGCAGCATAAGCGCCTGCCTTGCAAGCACCCAGTCGTAAGTTCGATCCCCGGTACCAAAAAAAAAAAAAGAGGTCTAATATGGTTCACTGTTTCAGACCTTTAAACCCATGTTTGGTTGACTCCCAGGCAGGAACATCACAGTGGAAGGGCATAGCAGGACAAAGCTGGACAGTTCATGATGGGTAGAGAGCACAGCTGGGGAACAATACCAGAGTGAAAGGAGCAAGAGACCAGATACCGACCTCAGTCAAGGCCACATCTCCATGACCCACCCAGACACACCAAAAGTGTGCTCCACCAATCCCAAGGCAGATCCCAAAGCCAATCAAATTGAAATTACACCTTAGCCACCACTCTCAGCAAGCTAACTTCTAATTCTAAAGCTTTCCATGGGTCTTTTATTCCCTCTTCCATGTGAAGAGCAGTGCATCAGGGAGCAACATGAGGATGGACGGTTGCATTTCGCATTGTAATGTAATACGCTAGAATTACTGAGTGGGAGCAGAATGCTCCTGAGATGAATTCTGCCGCCATATGATGTTGAGTCAAATTCTGAGACCTATGAGGCCAAGTGTCAAGTCATGGGCTGCCCTGACTCCTCTTCCCAGAGACTGCTTTAACAGTCACCTCTGCTTTTATACCCACACTGCTGCAGGCTGCCACTGTTATTAACATTTATAAATGTATAATAATAACAATAATAATAATAGCTACCATTTACTGCTTTATTGTTGTGTCTGGTACCATGCTAAGTGCTTGACATACATCGTATCATTTAATTCTCCCAAGAAACTCTTAAAGTACATTGCATGAGACACTCAGGACCTTGGAAAATCTTTATGTATTCAGAGACTTCCCAGCTTCTACGACTGAACACTGAGTGCAATCTACTAGGCCCATTTGCAGCTACAGCACAGACATATGACCTGTCTTGGACAATCAGATGCAACCCAAAAAATTTCCTTTGGAATCCTAGTGACCCAAAGCATCAAGCCCCATGTGAAACCATTGTGGAAGGAGTAGCGTCAAGGACAGCCATAGCTAGTAACAGGGGTTCAGGTGAAGGTGCTGAGTGCCAGCTGGCAGGGCAAGCTGCAGTGGAGCTGGCCTGTGGCGTGATGCAGACCTTGCTGCAGCCTGTGTGGCTCTCAACCTGGCTCCCCAGCCCTCCTGAGAAAGCCAGGTGCTACCACATATCCTTCAACCTCCATAGTAAGTTTCCAAAATTCCCAACGCTCTTTGTCACTATTACCAAAAGGCCTAACATATACAACTTAAAAGAGGCAAGATTTAACAATTTACCAGGACAATTATTTAAATACAAGATGACCAAAAATTACATATTCTTCATTAATTTTTATAAGATAATGGGAAATATACGGATGACAATTTTTATCAAATTTGTTAAATACAAGGATCAACTGGTTGGAATTACACCTGTCTAAGTGATGCTTAGTATAGTCAGGTACATAAAGAAATGCCCAAGTGACACCCAGGGTAAACTGTCAGGTGGTTAATTTAGCCTATGGTTCCAGAAGTTTCAGTCCAAGGAAGAAACACAGTGGAAAGGCTTTGGGCAGCAAAGCTACTGACTTCAAGGCAGATGGGGAGCAGAGACATGAGAAAGAGCCAGAGAAGGAGGGGCCAAGATACAGATATAGTCCCTAATCTCATGTCTCCCTGACCTATCCAGATACACCCAAGAATGTGCTGAATAATCTCTCCAGCCAATCAAGTTAACGATCAAGATAGTCGCACAACAGTTTAGAGAATCCTTTCAGATATGTAGGTAGAATTATTGTGATGCACAATACTGTAATACAATATTACATGTACAATACTACATATACAATATAATAGTGTATTGCAATACTATATAACCATATATAATACAATATTGTAATACTGCAATATCCCCCATGTATAAATAAGAATATGAAGGCTCAAACATTTAGGTTGTCCCTCAGACCACATAATTATTCACCTTAAACTAAGATCTCTTTGACCTCAAAACACAAACTTTTATAATAAAATAGTACTCTATGATATGTAATAGCTAAATATTGAAAACAACACAAATGCCAATCAACTGAGGAATGGATTAAAAAGATGCAGTACTTTTATGTAGTGGAGTACTACTCAATCATAAATAAGGATAAACTTGAGACTTTTTATAGGTAAATGGATGTGACTTTAGGCCATAATCATAAGTGAAACAAATCAGACAATACAATGTGTAAACACTGTATTGCCTCCCTTGTGTGAGAAATTGAAAGAGTAAATAAGGTCTAAAAGGTATAATAAGTATTGTGAAATGGGAAAATATTGTTCAAAAGGAAAAAGGAACTAGGATGAGTGAAAGGAGAAAAGACAATAGGGAAAATGCAAATCATTTATACTATTAGTCTCTTAGATCATTAAAAAGGAAGGTTTGTACCCACAGAATGGGAAACAATTTTAGCCAGAAGTCCCTCACACAAAGGACTTATATCCAGAACATACAAAGAATTGAAAAACGTCAAGCCCCCCAAATTCAAAGACCCTCTCCAAAAGTGGGCATCTGAGATGAACACATAGTTCTCAGACAAAGATACACAAATGGCAAATAAATACATGAAGAAATGTTCACCATCACTGGTCATTCGAGAAACACAAATCAATACAGCATTGAGATTTCATCTCATCCCAGAAAGAATGGTTACCATCAAGAAATCAACTGATAACAAATGTTGGCAAGGCTGCAGGGAAAAAGGAACACTGCTCCACTGTTGGTGGGAGGGTAGACTGGTGCAACCACTATGGAAATCAGTATGGAGATTCCTCAAAAAACTAGGATTGGAAGTTCCATTCAATCCAGCTTTTCCCTCCTGGGTATTTTCCCAGAAAAACTGAAAAGGTCATATCACAGTGATATATGTGCACTCATGTTTATAGCAGTCCAGTTTGTGATAGCTAAATCTTGGAAACAACCAAAATGCCCATCAACCGCAGAGTGGATGAAAACGATGTGATTTTTTATACAATGGAATATTACTCAGCTATTAAAAAGGATGATCTTGAGGTTTTTATATGTAAATGGAGGCAGTTTGAGACTATCCTCATAAATGAATTAAATCAGACTCACATTTGTAAATATCGTATTGTCTCTTTAGTATAAATAATAATAATAATAAACTGGAAGAATAATAAGATCCAAAATGTATATTCAATATTGTAATAATGAAAGGGAAAGAAAGCGCTCTAAAGGGTATAACTGTATGTATGTTTAAGTGTGCAAGATAGATAACCATACTAAGTTTTTATTAATTCATCAAACAGAATAGTTTGTACTGCCATTTTTGATTGTTCACTTTTTATGCTTTGATTTTGTAACTTGAACAACTACTTCTAAGATGACAATATGTAATTTATCAACTAATGATTCCTTACTTGTTTTTGAAATTCTGTTTTATTTCTACCCTTTTTCTGTTTTACTTTTTTTCTCTAAATAAAAAAGGATGGTTTGTGCTAATACCAATTAGAAAAAACTTTATGCCCATATCTTGTACCCTAAGCAACTACTTTAAAGATAATAATGTGTAATGTATTCCCCTATTGTTATTCTCCTATTATTTTGTTATGAAATTTATTTTCACCTTTTTCCATAAAATTAAATATATACGTACACTCATCTCTTTAAAGATATAATAATTCCTCTATGCCCAGAAATTCTTAGAAGATGCACAAACTCATAAAACCAGTCAATCAGCAAAGTGAGTAAATAACATTGTTGACACGCTGCCCTCTCTTCCTCTTGGCACTCTTCCCAAGGCTGTCCATGTCTCACGGACCAACATTAGACACACGGGGGCATTGATTATGGCTGCAGGTAGGTGGAGCCCACAGGTGAGAACAGCCAAGTTCCCATAGGATGCAGAGAGCTGGGGGCTGTGTGGGCAAGCTCAGCCATGGGCACGGGTGACTGAGCTATGGTGGACATGGAGGGCACTGAATATCACTTGGGGGGCTCTGGGTCTGATGCAGCCAGCCACATGCTAAGGCCTGTGCTCCCACAGAGCTTTTGGCACTGTTCATACTCTCCTGCTGGGAACTCTATGGTCAGTATGACTCAGCTAACAGGTTCCCCTTTCCCTTTAATACAGTGTGAGAGGGTACTGTCCAAGATTTCTATCTCTGAACAAGTTAAGTATTTGTTATGTTATGATAATAGGATATATTTTCAATTAAGTAATTCTTAAAGAAAAGCACTGAGGTTAAAAAAAAACAGATATATACCTACTGATTTTATGTCCTTCTATCTTTGTGAGGCCTTTTGTTACTTATTTTATATTAGTTCACTTGGCTTGCTAGGTTGACATTCACATAGTATAGCAAAACATTTTCCTTTCCTTCCAGTTTTTTAAATGATGGTTACTTTGAGCAATGTTACACTGTGGAACAGAACATGCAGAAACAATACAGGTAATTCTATAAATTTGTTTTCAAATTTCTGAAATTTTGTGATGTACCTTTCAGTACCCTTCTCTAAGTAAAAAATTTAAGTGTGATGCCTGCTTATATTTGCAAAGCTGTGTATTCTAATAATCACCAATAAACATGTTAAAACATTTTAATAACTGAAAAAACCAGTGCTGTCATTTTCCATACCACTACCCTCAGAGCCCGTGTTACTGTTTCCATGTTAAAGCTACTGTTGGGTTTCTGTGAAGTTGAACTACTTTCTCAAGACCATTCAAGTGGTTGGTAATTAGTGCAGCCAAAATTCAATCCCAGGGCCAGTACTTCACCCCTCTACACTCTGCTGAAAAGGAACCTCCAATGCTGACTCAGCACCCACACTGAGTATACCCTGCACCCCCACCCCTGCCCTCCCTGGACCAGCCCCTCACCCTCTCCTTTGCCCCACATCTCCTCATACCTCACTGCTCCCCTGACCCAGGATGGTCCTCTCATTCTCCCCACTTTTCATCCAAATTCCATTATCTTTTCAAGTTCCACACATTAAGTGCCACTTCCTGCTTGAGGAATTTCTCGAAGTGCCAAGTGACACACAGACATGATTTTTCTGAACCCCTGTGAATGCACATTCTGCCTGAGCTACTCATTTGGATATGTGACCCCATGCTTCCTCCTGTACTTACTAATTTTGTCTTGTCTTCCCCATCACAATGACAGCCCTTTGCAGACAGACATGCTTCACACTACACTTATTTAGCACCAATCTCAGCACTGCATAT